>PVJN01056011.1:0-12902 GCA_004026805.1 Lasiurus borealis | reverse complement strand
ATATATATATATAAAAAAATAAAATAAATAAAATAAAATAAAAAATCCTCGGTTTAAAAAAAAAATAGTAAAGATATATGCATAAAATAAAGGGAACAAATGCAAATGTAGGTTTTGTCCTAAAAAAATATTATGAAGAAAGCGAAAGTTGCACAGTCTTCATTCTCTTTCCCTGTGGATGGCCATTCGTCCCACCTATTTCTAGGAACCTCCTTTATAAAGATTTCTTTCAATGCAGAATCTGGCCCATTTTTATGACTCAATGTGGATACAATTCCATATGCCACTTTTTCCAGGAATATTTAAGACATAAAACAAGTTTCCTTATGTATCATCAGCATTTGGGTAAAAATTAAAGTTAATTTTCTTAAAAATCCAAACAGAAATTAAAATACAATTATTATAGTAAGATAAAAATTAATAGTGTATGCAGAATTACAATATAACAACATTATCAAAAACAATATGAAAATAAAATTAATTATTATTTGTGAACTTAGATGTGTACAATATTACTTTTAAGTAAGTAGGGATACTTAAAAATGCATTTTTCATAGAAAAAAATCTCGAATATTAATAAATAAGGATATAGCTAAAAATTCAATAGAAGTAATAAAATAGTAACAGAACAAACAAACAAACAAACAAAAAAGAAACAAAAACCTGGGACAAAGAGAAAACAAACATCAAGTTAATAGACTAAACTATGTCAACTATTACATGAAATATAAATGGACTAAATATTCTTAATTTAAGATAGATTTATCTCACTGAATAAAAAAGCAATGTTTAACTATCTATAAGAGATGTATAATAAATGTGAAGATACAGATAGGTTAAAATCTGGGAGACAACAAATCACTAATATGGCAGTAAAAGCATTCTAGTGTGGCTATATTCATATCAGACAATATTGATATTAATTTCAATATTGGCATTAATGATAATACCAATTAGACCAGGAGGATTATCAAAGATAAAGTATGCTATTTAACAATGATTAAAATATTAGTTCAACAAGATGATATAACAATATTAACTTTGTGTGTACCTACTAACAGATTCTCAAAATATACAAAGTAAAAACTGCTAAAAGGAAAAACAGATGAATCCACAAAAATAGTTGGATATTTTTCTGTTACATGTAGAGCATCTAGACCCACCCCCAAAAATAAATCTATGAGGAAGCAGATCTAAAAAACATTTACAACAAACTTTGATTTAATCAATCTCTGCAGAACACTGCAACCAATAATGACAATATATACATTCATTTCAAGTATACACAGATGATGCATCATGACAGAAAATATACTGGGTGTAAAATTAATATAAAACATTTTATTTACCAAAATTTTATAAAATATATTGTCTACACAGAAAAAAAAAAACAATAATATATCTAGCAAGCATCCATAAATTTGAAAATTAAATTAAATATTTCTAGCTAATTTATTGATCAAATAAGAAAATCATCCAAAAATGATAATAAAAATGCAACATAAAAATTTGTGATATAACAGTGGAGGGTCGAGGGAGAGAAGGAGACAGCCAATCAATGATTCTCTCTCATCATTGATGCTTCTCTCTCTCTCCCTCTCCTTTCCTCTCTCTGAAATCAATAAAACATATTTTAAAAAATTATGGGACATGAGCAAAGTGTTATATGTGGTAGGGAAAATATTATTTAAATCTTTACATTAGAAATAAATAAAGGCTTAAAGTTAATGATTCTAAGTTTTTATCCATAAAAAGAAGAGTAAATTAAATACAAAATAAGTAGAATACAGAACATAATAAACAGTAAAAGTGAAACAAAACTAAGGCTTTTCTTTGAAAAAAATAATTAAAATAATCTCTAGCAAAGTTGGATTAAAAAAATAAAACAAATGGAAAATATCAGAAATTTAAAAGGTAACATTATGTCCAGCCTGAGTGTCTTGGTTGAGGACCATCCTGTGCATGGAAAGGTTGCCAGTTTGATTCCTGATCAAGGCAACCAATAGATCATTGTTCTCTCTCATATCAATGTTTCTTTCTCTCTCTCCCCCTTACACTCTCTCAACAAGTCTTCAGCTAAAGATAAAAAAATATAAGGTGACATTACTATAATATTAAAATGGCAATAACGAAATATTGTTAATAACTTTGCCAAAGAAAAAGGTAATTTTATAAAACTGACAAAAATATCTGAACATCCTTTTATTTTTTATAAGAATTAACAATAATTTTATTTAATGCCAAGAAACAATGTTTGCTATTTGAACAACACTCATTTCATAAAATAGACACTTCTGCTATTGTATTATTAACATATCACAGTATAGGTCCCATTAGTTATTGTTAAAATGGAAAACTTCAAGGTACAAAGCTACATAGTTTTCTTTATATGTTTCTATAGTATTTCTATTAAATGGAATAGTTATTTCCACATTTGGGAAATGGCACAGTATCAATGGCACAGTATCTGGCATGTTGACTAAGAGTTTTATTATGTTGCTATATCCCTTTCTTGTACCAACTAACCTCAGAGGGAAGATGGGTGATGGGTAAGAGATCAACAAAAGGAATGCTATGCATGAATATAAGCATAACCCATGGACACAGACAGTAGGGGGTTGAGGGCATGTGCTGGGAGCAGGGGTGGGAATGATCAGAGAGAGGTCAATGGGGGAAAAGGGGACATATGTAATACTGTAAGCAATAAAAAATTAAATAAAAAATATGGATACTGTAGCTCAGTCATTATATCTCCAAGCACAAAAGAGTCTCAAACTAAGTCAGTTCCTCTCCATTTAAGGAGGGTATATATTTTTTTAATATCCTACTTCCATAACATTGGCAATCTTAGTTACATGGCCATTCCTATCTACAAGGAAAGCTAGAAAATGTAGTTTTTTTTAGCTGGTCCATTTGCCAACCCTAAGGTAAGTAGGGTCTATTTCAAGCATTAAAAATAGATATGGACATAGCTGATTTGGTTAAGTGGTAAGAGCGTCAGTCCATAGGCTGAAGGATTAAGGGTTCAATTTTGATCAAGGGCATATACCTCCAGGCCCTCAATCGGGACATGTGTGGGAGGCAACCAATAGATGTGTCTTTCTTACATCAATGTTTCTCTCTCTTTGATCTCCCCCTCCCTTCTACTCTCTCGAAAAATCAATGGAAAAACTATCTGCAGGTGAGGATTAACAAAAAATAGATATGGATATTTAGTAGACAGTTTATATCTGTTTCAGATGAGTAGGAGTTAGGTAGGTCAAGAGGGGAAACTTCTTTTTTTTGTGTTTTTTTTTAAATCTTTATTCAGCTCACATATTTTCCCATTGGATACATAGTGCCGTTTTGCTCCTGATAAGAGAAGCATATTTAAAAGCACACATTTACATTTTATCACAATTGTCATTTTCAAAACAATAATATTTGAAGGAAGGATACTTTTTGTGCCACCAAGTTCTGTTGAAAATCTCATTACTATTACTGCCATCCTCTCTTTGAGAAATTAGAAAGAAAATGAGTTCATATTTATTTTGAGACAGGTACTTGACATCTATTCAGTCTCTAATTAAATCTTTTTATTCTTATTTTTATTTATTTATTTTTTAATTAATTAATTAATTGATTTTTATTTTATTTTTTCCCTATTGCCCTCACTACCCCCAGTACATGCCCTCATCCATCTCCCCACCACACCCCCATTGCCCTGTATCCACTGGCTATGTCTACACACACATCCATACAAGTTCTTCGGTTGATCTCCTACAGGCCCCCCCAACCTCCCTGCCTTCCACTGTAGCATGATAGTCTGTTCATTGCTTCTTTGCCTCTGAATTTGCTTCCCCCAAACCTCCTGATTCTTGTCTTCAAAAACATCTTGCCACTGTAGGCTAGAGATAAACCCACAAGAGCAAAAGAAAAATGATTGAGTCCCAATTTCAATATCCGATAACTTTGAGTCCCAATTTCAATGTCAAACAGTTCCTTATGTGTACATGTCAGCAATGATATCTGGATAGTGGACAAATGGTGGCAATGCCAGTCCGACCCTCTCTAGTTTGGTCCTAAGCATCCTGTAGTGATGCACAACTGCTAACTGCTCACATGACAAGGCATAGTCAGCATCAGTCTTTCATCTCTGGACTGTTTCTCCTCTTGCCTTCGTGGTTGGCGCAGGCTTGTCAGTTCCTCTCTGTTGCAGGAGTCCACTTGGTCTTGGAGTTGTTTTCTGAAAGTATATAAACATATTCTCGACCAAGAGTTAATAAAGGAATCTTTTCTATAAAATTGGCTTGGTGTCCTTTTTATTTTTGCCTACTCGTTTTCCTTTGGCTTATTTTGACACCATGTGTGTTTTTCATGGGTGTCTTGCTGAATGGAAATTAATTTTTTAAAGTGAAAATTTTCTAGATGTAATTTACTTACCAGATATTTTTTCTTACATGATATTATCCTACTCTCCCCCCCCTTTTTTTTGATTAATAGAGAATTTGGTAAAAATTTTTAATGCAATCTTGATAAATGTAAATTTTAATTTTGTGCACACAAATATGCCTGTTTTATGTTCATTACATATTAAGCAATTTTACCATGAGATGAGCTATAAATAGAAATTTTAATTAATACTTTAGAAACAGCTTTTTGTCCAGTACACTTAAATTTTCTTGGGTGTTCGCTTATTTCAGTTTGCCAATTTAAATTAATCTGAAAGTTTGATAACTCTTTTATGTCAAATTGAATACTCTACCAACAATCTTAGATTGCCCTATATATATTATTGGGAAGGTTTATTTGCATTGAGTTGGCACTGAGCCTTCCTAGTGCTAGGCTGAATTTAGATAGAGGGAAGCTGTTGTCAGCATGTTTCTCTCTGTTACCTGGATCCTGATCTGAGCTGTGCCATGTCTCTGTCTGTTACCTGGATCCCAATATGTGCTGAGCATGGGAAGAGAGGTATCCATGGGGGTAGGAGACCTCCCTCAGAAGGGGTGAAGGTTCAGACCCCTGCAAGGTTGGAGGGTGGGTGAGGGTCTGTGCCTTACCTCTATTGACCCCCAAGTTCTCTCCTGATGGCCCCTCTGTGATTGTGCCTGTCTTAGGTTGTTCCTTTCCTGAGGAATCTTACCCGTCTCTGGCTAAACAGTCATCCTTCTGGGCCAAGCAGGGTGTTGTGAGGTTCAGTTCTGTCTCCATGGTAGCCTATGCCCCCGTAGCCTTCACACCCAGCACCTGCCTTGGGGATCCCCTCGCCTGCTGGTGGGGTCCCTGCACTGATCACTTATCTCGGGAAATTCAGGTTTCTTCTCCAATGAGGGCCCAGCTCACACCATTTGGAGAAAGACAAATCTATTATACTAGCTGCCTCGACGCTTCAACCTCAGCGTGAATAGAGAGCTCAGGCTACAGCTGAGGGCCATTAGGTTATAAGAAGAGGGTCCCTTTTGGTAAAAGAGGAAAGAGGGCCAGTATAAAATGCTCAAGTGCCTTCTCAGTGCCTCAATTCCTTCTGAAAGGAATTAAATCCTTTCATGTCCTCTCTTTAAATTGCTGCTAAACATTCAAAGAATTAATTTATATGTTTGTTTGGGATAGTTGTACAATATGCTGTTGTGAAATATCAAAAATTAAATGATATTGTAGGATAATATCATGTAAGGATATTCTTTTCTCTAGGCCATGGCAATTCAATTTCAAACGAGCTGTCAATTTATTTTTGTAACTATATAAAGTTTTTCAGGGAGGCAAAAACACAGATTATTTACCTTAGCTCAAGAGGCTAAATATGTTGACTTTCAATTACAATCCTTATGACATTTAAAGGAAACTTCTCTTTATTTCCTTCCAAAATGATTTTCATGTTACAGAGTTTCATTTAAAAAATCTTTGTCTCATGAAGCAATTTCTCTTAAGGTTATGGTGACCACTGTATGGATTCATCCTTTTATCTGTAAGAGAAATTTAATTTGTTTTTTGGTTAGTCCTCACTGGAAAATATTTTTCCTATTGATTTTTTAGAGAGAATAGAAGGAAGTAGGAAGAGAGAGAAAGAGAAAGAGACATGTGAGAAGGACACACGCACAGGCTGTGTCTTGTAAGTGCCCTGACCCTTTAGTGCATACGTAGAGGCTCCAACCACTGGTAAACATTGTCCAGAGCCAGAAATTTAGTTTTTAATCAACAAATTTCTCCAGAAGAAAATTCCAGGAGCAGATTTTTTTCAATGCTGAAATCCACCAAATATTTGAGGGGATATAATACTAGTCTTATATAACTCTAACAGACTTAAGAGGAAAAGAATATTTACTAATGCACTTTATGAAGCTGGTCCATTTGTAATACAAATACCTCAATAACATATTAGCACATTAAATGCAAACATAAGTAGAATGGATAATGCATTATAACTAAATGTTGCTTACATCAGGAGTGCAAAATTGGCTCAAAATTTAAAAATTAATTAATATAATTCATCACACTATGTAATTAAGGAAAAACTCATATAATTAATCTCAACTGGTACAGAAAAGGCAGTTCATAAAATTCAAAACCTAATTATCATAAAATGTTTCAGTTAATTAGAATGTGAATAAGACTTAATTGGATAAGTACCATTTACTAGAAACTTATAACCTATCATTTTTATTCATAAAAATGTTTCTCTCTTTTATCCACTGTCTATGCCCTTTATCATTAATTAGTGATTCTTTTTGTTCATTTGAGTTATTTCTCCTTTGATATCAAGTTTTTTCTTTATAAGACTTCATTTATTACCATGGCCTCCTATTTTTTACATTTTTTCTTTTATATTTGAGTAAATTCTTTCTTATTTTTGTATATTTTGTCCAAATCTGTATCTTTTTCTTAAAGAGATCATTTTATCTCCCTTACTTTTATTAATAGAAAGATATTTTATATTACTCAGACAATTTGATATATTTTCTATGTTTTTCTGCCTTTGTTTTTTATCATGTGATTTATTGAACATCTTTGTATAGTATGTGGTTGTGTGTTTCTTTTAAAACCTTGTAAATTTTATATTTGGTATTGTGTTAGTTTTGTGTATCAGTTAGTGTTCTCTTGCAAGAAATACAAATGTCTCTGGATTAAGAGGATGGTTTAATATACAGCATGAAAATTAATAAAATGGGCTGGAGGTGTTTGTTCTAGGCTGCTCCAGGAATGATGCCCAGAATTGTACCTCAACATTGATTGACACCATTCACTGACAACTGTAACAAAAAGGAGAGCAGTGAGAAGCGGCCAGTGTGATCCCTGATTAAAAGAGCACTTTTTCATCATTGGGAATCAAGGAACATGAAATAAATGCTCTTTGACATATAGGAAGGAAGGAAGGAACACTGGGACTTTGCCCAGAAGACCTTAATGTCTCCAAAACTATTTTTGCTAACCATAACTACCAAAAATCTCCCAACTCTTAAATGGGTGCTTCTACTTAGTGGACCAAACTTCAAAAAATTCAGGGAACTGTAGCTTGCAGTTGTTTTCTACAGAGAGCACAGAGAAGAGATGAAGTGGATGGTGATTATAAAGCCAGTCGGTTGCTTTCTGACTGGAATTAAATAATACTTACATGTGATATTTTCCCCAAACTCTGTAATTAATTTACACAATTTCTCTAGAGCTATACATTAAACCAGAATTATTTCATTCAGTTAGTAAGAGATTTTACAACTAGACAATTTTATACAAGAATTCTTGCCTGAATTTTTAATACTGACTTCATTTCAAATTTATATTTCACTAGAGGCCCATTATAGGAAGATTCCTGCAAGAATAGGGCTTCCTGTGGTGGTCTTCACTGCCTCACCTGCTTCCCTCCCTTCTCCGTTGACCCACTTGCTTGCTTCTCCATAGCTTCCCTCTCTTCTGCAGTGCTTGGCTTCCTTCTATGCTGTCTTCAGTCTTTGCTCTGCACCAGGATTTGCAATTAGCCACCACCTTGGTTGGGTTAATTTGAATATTCACTCTAGATTGGTTGGTGGGCATGGCTTGTGGGTGTGGCTTATGGCTATAGCAGAGGTATGGTCAATTTGCATGTTTCTCGTTTATTAGATAGGCTAGGTATTCATTTAGGTTCTACAGCTGCAGTTCTCAACCTTTGGGTCGCTAGCAGGGTGGCCTAAGACCATCAGAAAACACAGATATTTACATTACGATTCATTAACAGTAGCAAAATTATAGTTATGAAATAGCAATGAAAATAATTTTATGGTTGAGGATCACCACAAACATGAGGAACTGTATTAACAGGGCATGACATTAGAAAGGTTGAGAACCACTGAGTTGATATATTTGAATGTTATTTGTTATTACTTTAGTCTTGTGCTGTTTCAGAGGACAATTACAATCCCAACTATCCTGTATTTTTTCCTATTATTGACTTTAATATATATAGTTTGAATTATGTATTTTGCTAAAACAGTTTACCTCAATTGAAAGAAACACAAAACCCCCATGAGACCAGGAGGTTTGAGGTGATCGAGCACCATTAGAAGTTGTTCTTGAAGCCTTTGGTTCCACAGCATAATGAGGAGAGCAGATTGTGGCTGCCAGTGCCTTAGCTTAATGACTCTAAGCATATTCTAAGTGCTAGTCCTTAAATACAAATAAAAGGGAAGAGAATTTTGCTTCAGGTTATCTGTAGTGTTGTAAAGATCTGCAGTATTTCTGGGGAAATAGCTGATTGGCACAAAAAAAATTAAATGGTTTCCTTATACCTTTGTGCATTTTGCTTAACTATACTATAAAGCCTAAATTATTATTAAAATGACTCAAAGAGAATCAGAGAAGGTTTCTGCAGGCAAAAAATATCCTGTATAACTGAAAATAAAATGCTGTATTTTGTATTACTCTTATGTTGTCTTACTATGTAAATTTAGGGAAAACTAAGTAAAAAGAACAAGAAAATCAAAGTTCTATAATTTGTTTTGCATTTTCAGTAGAATCAATATTTCTGCTATTTGTTGATAGAAAATTATTGATCATGACTCTTCTTTGGAGTGTTCTGTGAACTATCCAATGCTTGTTAACATTCACTAGTTTTCTTTTATCGAAACTCGATGATGACCTATGTTTCAAACACTTTCACAAATAAAGCTCAAAGCATAACTTCTAAAAATCTTCAATTTGTGAATAATCTAATTCTTTAATCTCAGTAGGTATTTACCATGCCTTACAGATGAAATGATCTTAAATTAAGAATAGCTGACAATCTTTCTGCCTCTTTTAAGATCAATGTTGAATACTATATGATTGAGGCTGCCAGAAGAACTGTTATTGGCCAGCAACGGAGCTAAAATAATCAGATTTACTGCAGATATGTACATGATGGCAGAAGCATAATTAATATTTTATAATAGAGAAAATTAAGCTGGTGAGAAGAGAGTTAAAGTGCAAAGATTGGGTATGTTCCAGCTCCTTCAAAGCTAGTTATTTTCTTTGTGGAAGATCAAAATCTCTTATGACAAATTTTAAATTACAAAAGAACCCTATTATAGGCCATATCCATTTTGTATTAAGTTATAATTGAATAGAATTAAAAATTAACTAGATTGACTCTCAAAGAACCCTAAGAGATATTTTAGGATACAAGTCAGAGAAATGGAAAGTATTTGTACTAAAGGGTAGGATGGGTGGGATAAGGAAAGAAAATAAACCCGGAGGAGGGTTACATTTGGGTAAAACATCAGCTTATTTGTGGATGATGGTTTCGCAAAGTCAATATTATGCAACTTTTTGAGGAGATTTTTTTTCTGGAACAGATCTGACTCTTGGGCAGAATTGAGTAGAGTTTTATAAGATTTTCTTTCTTCTCTGCATTATATTTAAAGTTTATATTTTAAAGAGTAGAAAGAGGCATAGCTGTGTGACCTGGAGAGGCCAACCCAAGCACAGCAATCATAAAAATAGTGACTTCAAGGGGTGATGCTATTGTGCTATGCTCCTGTTGAGATCAAGTTTGACTAAAGACTACTGTTGATGAGTTTGCTATCCCTCTGCTGTCTTTAGTTTAGTTCAAGTCAATAAGTATCCCTGAGCACCTCTCTTTCCACTCCCCCTCCACACACATGCCATTTACACTGTGTGAGCTGTGTGTGGGGCACACAAAGATGAAGATTCAATGGTCCAGTCTGTTAGTGATTCTGTCACATGTACAGATGGCTCCCATCTAATTTGATAAAGGGACAGGGACTTTCTCAGGGACCTAGAGAAGATTGTGGGCCAGAGTGATCCTCTCTGCTGTGATGATTTATCTTCTGTGCTTCTCTACTACCTGGAGTGCCCAGGGCATGACCTAAGTGAGGCTTTTTCTGAAAAAATAGACAGTTGAAGTATTTCAAGGGTGGCATGGGGATTGTGGCTGGTAGCAAATACCACTAAAGCTATTGGTGAATCCATCTGAAAGCAGAAAGAGCAGTAGCAGCCTTTGTTGTCTAGCACTGGGAAGATCATTCTCTTATTTTCTTTTTCCAGAACAGCTAAATGGGAGAAGGATAAGAGGGGAGAGAAACCCTATGTCACTCCGGTCCAAAATTGAATACAATTAATGCCTGTTTCAATTCTACCCGAATGCCAGATCTCTAAACATTTTAGAATATTTTACATTAAAAATGTCATAATATTTACCAGTGTTCTGTCTCTATATTATTATCACATGTGGGGGAATTTTACTTTATTAAAAGACACACTTTCTAAAATGTTAGTATTGAATCTAATGGTTTGTTCTGCATACATTCCTGTTACTCTCTAGCTAGCAAATGCTAATGAACTAATATAACACTACTAGAAGCGTGGTGCATGAAATTTGTGCATGGGGGGTGGGGCTCTCCCTCAGCCCAGCTTGCACCCTCTCTAATATGGGACCCTTAGAGAGATGTCCGAGTGCCTGTTTAGGCCTGATCCTATCCGTTAGGACTAAACAGGCAGTAGGACATCCCTCTCACAATCCAGGACTACGCCCAACTGCTCACCTGCCTACCTTCCTGATAGCCCTTAACCACTTGTGCCTGCCTAGGTTATCACCCCCTAACCACTGCCCTGCCAGCATGATTTATGCCTAACTGCTCCGCTGCCAGCCTGTTTGCCTATAATTGCCTTCTCCTGCAGGCCTGGTCACCCCTTACTGCTCTTCTCTGCATGCCCAGTTGCCCCC
The DNA here is from genome assembly GCA_004026805.1 of Lasiurus borealis. Lineage (NCBI taxonomy): Eukaryota > Metazoa > Chordata > Mammalia > Chiroptera > Vespertilionidae > Lasiurus > Lasiurus borealis. Next base: position 1,732 of record PVJN01056011.1, on the reverse strand, counting down.
AACTGCCCTCTCTTGCTGGCCTGATCACCCACAACTGTCCTCTCTTGCAGGCTTGGTCTTTTCAAACTGCCCTCCCCTGCTGGCCATCTTTTGGCGGACATCTTGTGTCCATATGAGGGCAGCCATCTTGTGTGTTGTAGTGATGATCAATTTGCCTATTACTCTTTTATTAGATAGGATTATTAGATAGGAGAGGAGCCTGGTTCAAGGATGGGGACCAGTTGGTTTGCCCTGAAGGGTGTCCAGATCAGAGTAGAGGTCCCCTTGAGTCAAGGTGTGGCCTAGTCAGGTGGCCTGTGGTGGTTTGCAGGCTAGCCATGCCCCCTGGTAACCCAAGAGGAGGCCCTGGTATGTAGGATTTATTTATCTTCTATAATTGAAACTTTGTAGACTTGAGCAGAGCCAAGCCTCCTGCTCACTGCATGGCTGCAGCCATTTTTGTTGATATTTATTTATCTTCTGTAATTGAAACTTTAGAGCCTTGAGTGGAGGCCTGGGCCTGTCAGGGTGTATGAAAAGCTTGTCTTTCTCCATTGCCAGGGAAACCCAAGCCTCCTGCTTGCTCCATGGCCTCAACCATCTTGGTTGGGTTAATTTGCATACTCACTCCTGATTGGCTGGTGGAAGTTGCTTGTGGGTGTAGCAGAATGATGCTAATTTTCATATTACCCTTTTATTAGATAGGATGGGATATTGTTTCTACATAGGTGTCAATGCCTAGGCACACTAAAAAGCTTGCGATATGGACACAGCTTTAGAAAATGTTTCTTGACTGGCAGAATATTGCAAAATGAGGCTTCAGAGTGGGAACATGCTTGTTATCACAAACTAATTATCTCATTTTAAATAATAATATATTCATGCCCCTTTAATTTATTTGGCTGATTATAAAAATGTTGCCTAATTAATTTTAAATGTCAGAAAATGTGTTTTTATTCGTGGTTGTTTTTATTTTTAATTCTCACCCAAGGCTTTTTTTTTTTAAGAAAGGAAGGGAGAGAGAAATGGAAAGAGATCCAGAGAAAGAGAGACTTTGATGTGAGAAAGAAACATTGATAGGTCACCTCCCTGTGCTTCCTGGCTGGGATCAAACTCACAACTTTTTGATGTATAGAATAAGGCTCCAACCAACTGAACCACTTGCCTGAGGTTGTGTTTTTATTATTTTGTCTTAAATTGGCAGGCAGCTTACACCTGATAGTTGCTGTGACATCTACCCAATTGTGGGCACTCCTGGCACAGCAGAGCAAACACACATCTCAACTTTTTGCTTCATGGGCATAGTGGAACTACTAAACTCACAATGTCATTTCCCCAAGTAACTCAAAATTCCACTATTAACACCAGGAAAATTACTTTGTGGAAGATGAGGTCTTATTCTACTTGAATCTGTTGTTAGAATAAATGTACCTGAAACCAAAGGTTGAAAAATCATTTAGGAGGTATTCTTTCTATTAGTAGAATCTAAATATTCAGTGACTAATATTCTTTTTTTTTACAGTGATAATATTGTATTTTTTTAATTTATTAATGTATTACATGTATACATATCTCCCCATTGCCCCCATTCCAGGCATACCCTAACCTCCCAGTATCTTGTGTTCATTGGTTATGCATATATGCATGCATACAAGTCCTTTGGTTAATCTCTTATTTATCCCACTTCTCCCTAACCTTCCTGCTGTAATGTGACAGTCTGTTTGATGCTTTACTGCCTCTTTTTTTTTTTTTG
>PVJN01056010.1:0-12903 GCA_004026805.1 Lasiurus borealis | reverse complement strand
GGGTCAGGCCATGAGGGGAGAGCAGATAGGTAGGTAGGGGGTCAGGTCAGGAGGGGAGAGCAGATAGGTAGGGGATCAGGTCAGGAGGGGAGAGCAGATAGGCAGAGGGATCAGATGACGGGAGGGCAGTTAGGGCGATCAGGCAGCAGGGAAGCAGTTTGGGGCATCAGGCAGGCAGGTGAGCCCTTAGGAGCCAGTGGTTCTGGATTGTGAGAGGGTTCCCATATTGGAGAGGGTGCAGGCCAGGCTGAGGGACACCCCAGCCTCATGCACCCGGCCACTAGTTATAAATAAACATCACATCTACTGTGTACTTGTGATAAAGCTCTTGTTTTGATTGCTTTTACCATATACAAAATGCCTCCTCATGTGTGTGTATGTGTGTGTGTGTGTGTGTGTGTGTGTGTATGTATGTATTCCTCACCCAAAGATACTTTTTCTATTGCTTTTTGGGGTTTTCTTTTTAGAGAATGGAAAGAAGCAAGAAAGAGAAACATCAGTGTAAGAGAAAAACGTCATTTGGTTGCCTCCTGTATGTGCCTGACAGGGAATCAAACTTTCCATTTTTTTGTGTCCAGACTCTGCTCCAACCAACAGCCATTTGGCAAAAGCTGCCTTCTCATATTTTATTTAATCTTCAACACAGCCTTACAGGATAAGAATAGCCGTTTCTGTTTCACAGATAATAATAGTCTTAATGTGACACTTGCTATATCCCAGGCACTATGCTAAACACTTTATACACATTTAACCCAATTCCGTTTTAAAATAACCGTTTGGAGAAACTGGGCTCAAGTGGTTAAGTGCTTTGCGCAGTTACTGATTTACTAAATGGTGAAACTAGGTTTATACCTAAGCAGTCTGATCTGAAGCCCAGATGGAAGGACTGAATGTCAGAGGGTTTTATGACCTTTACAGAGAAATTAAAGTAGAAATCTCATCAGATTCTTTTTCACACTGTAGCTTCAGCCACTGTGTGTGCTATTCATGAGGAATCTTGTTTTTAAAGCACCACTAGTAATCTGCTTAACTACAAGCTGGACATTCTAGCTAAATAGATGTAAAATAAATCATATTTCCTTTTTAACAATATATGTTTTATTGATTTTTTACAGAGAGGAAGGGAAAAGGATAGAGAGTTAGGAACATTGATAAGAGAAACATCAATCAGCTGTCTCCTGCACACCTCCTACTGGGGATGTGCTTGCAACCAAGGCACATGCCCCTGACTGGAATCGAACCTGGGACCTTTCAGTCTGAAGGCTGACGCTCTAATCCACTGAGCCAAACCTGTTAGGGTGCCCAGTTCCTTTTGATTTACTGTGTAAAACTGAAGAAACCTATTTGTGGTAAAAGAAGAAATAAAAAACTTGCCTATTGTAATTAAGTGTTCAAAATACTTTTTAAAAGTTATATTCGAAAGATAAGTCAGTACAGTGGTACCTCGAGATACGAGTTTAATTCGTTCCGTAACCTCGAGGCGTGGGAAACTATGAGATGCTTGAGTCGAGGTAAACTGGTGGGTCGTGTGCAGCCAGCCGATCCACGTGATTACTCCTATCTCAACTGTTGCTCGTATTTCAAAGCAAAAATTGCTCGCTCGACGGCTCGTATCGAAAATCTCGTATGTTAGGGCACTTGTATCTCGAGGTACCACTGTATTTTGGATTTTAACCCCTTATCAATTAAATTACTTTTAACAAATATTTCCTCTCATTCCAGTGGTTGTCATAATTGAGTTGCAACCAACCTGTTATATAGGTTTATACTTTTTTTTTTTTAATTGATTTTTTACAGAGAGGAAGAGAGAGGGATAGAAAGTCAGAAACATGGATGAGAGAGAGACATCGATCAGCCGCCTCCTCCACACCCCACAGTGGAGATGTGCCCTCAACCAAGGTACATGCCCTTGACCGGAATCGAACCTGGGACCTTTCAGTCCGCAGGCTGACGCTCTATCCACTGAGCCAAACCAGTCTCGGCTAGGTTTATACTTTTTGTTTTTTATATGTTTAACCAGTCCTTTGATTTTTTTTATTTATCTTTTATTTTTATTTTATTATTTTTTTTTTTTACAAACCCTTGCATCTTTTATGTGTTCTTTTGCAGTAATTGTTTTCATTTGTTATTCCATTAGAGGCCCGGTGCACGAAACTCATGCACTTGGGGGGTGTGGCCGTCCCTCAGCCCAGCCTGTGTCCTCTCACAGTCCAGGAGCCCTCGGGGAATGTCCAACTGTCGGCTTGGGCCTGTTGCCCGCGGGGAGTGAGCTGCTGCTGAGGCAGGAAAGGCTGCACTTGCCAGCCGGGAGCCTGGCTTCTGGCTGAGCGGCGCTCCCCCTGTTGGGAGCACACGGACCACCAGGGGCAGCTCCTGCATTGAGCGTCTGCCTCCTGGTGGTCAGTGTGCATCATAGCAACTGGTCGTTCTGTGGTTTGATCGAGTTGCATATTAGCCTTTTATTATATAGGATTATTTCCTCTGTTATTTAATATTTTTATATATTTGATTTTTTATTTTTATGTAGGAGGTTTTATCAAGGAGACAGCACTCTGTCTTCCCAGATGACAAAAACTCTACTTTGCTTTATGAGGCAGATAATGTTTGATTTTTTACAGACAGGAAGGGAGAGGGACAGAGTCAGAAACATCGATGAGAGAGAAACATCAATCAGCTGCCTCCTACACGCCCCCCACTGGGGATGTACTCGAAACCCAGGTACATGCCCTTGATTGGAATCGAACCTGGGACCTTTTAGTCTGCAGGCTGACCCACTGAGCCAAATTGATTTTGGCGGATTATTTCCTCTTTTATTAACTTTTTAGTTTTGCATTCATTTAGAGTTTGTTGGCTGTTGTTTTTTTTTGTGGTGTTTTCACCAGATACTTGGGGAGAGTTTTGATACTTCCCTCATTCTTAATGTTCTTTTTTTTCATCTTTTTCAGTCCCTTTGGAACAGATAGTCACCATGTTTAGATGTTAGCAAGCAAATGTGTATGTCCACATTTGAAAATGGCAGAGGGAAATAATAATGAAGAGGTAATTCACTTGAACAACTTTCACTGCCACCAGGGACAAGGTAAGTGTTGGATCTCACTTTCTCCTTTTCATCATTTCCCCCTTAGTACTACAGTTTTATCTTCTTTTAAAAGAGATGTCTCATTTTTAGGTCTCAGAGCATCAGGTGTAAATGGACGTATCAAACTAGAATTTTGTGTCAAATGGTGATACCTAGAGAGGAAGGGAGAGAAAGAGATAGACACATTGATGAGAGAAACATCATTTGGTTATCTCCTGCAGGCCCTGCACTGGGGATCGAGCCTGCCATCCGTGACATGTGCTTTGACTGGGAATCAAACCTCTTGATGCATGGGAAGTCGCTCAACCAAGTGAGCCACACTGGCTGGGCGGAAATACTTATTTACTTATTTATTTATTTTTAAACATCTTTTTAATATATATATATTTTTTTATTTTATTGATTTTTTACAGAGAGGAAGGGAGAGGGATAGAAAGTCAGAAACATCAATGAGAGAGAAACATCCATCAGCTGCCTCCTGCACACTCAGTATGTGCCCGCAACCAAGGTATATGCCCTTGACCGGAATCAAACCTGGGACCCTTCAGTCCACAGGCCAACGCTCTATCCACTGAGCCAAACCAGTTTTGGCGGAAATACTTATTTTTTAAGGCTTTTCTAAATTGTATATTCTAAGTCAGTAGTGATTATAGCTATAATTTATTGTGGTTAAGAAAGTCTTAAATATTAGCTATACTTTGTATATATGCTCATTTCCAAATTGTTTGAACATGTAGAAATTAATGTTTTGTTTGTTTTTTAATTAGGTCTTAAATATACTTGTAAGTTTCTTTAAGAACAACAATTTCCTTTTGGGAAAACCCTGACTTTGGAGTAATTTTGTGGTGATGGTGGTGGTTTTGTAAGCTGTAATTGGCTTTATTAAGCAATTCATGAATTAGGGAGCATCCCATCAGCAGCTAGAAGGGTGCTCCCTGGAGGTATATTTTTCTGTTAGACAGGTTTTGTGTAGTGCACTCATCACGAGGACTTTTTTTAGGCATCCAGAGTTGTTTTGTTTTTATTAGCTGTATTAATAATTTTTATTATGCCAATCCTTATAGTTTTTTGTAATCATCTTTATTGAGCTACTAGAGGCCTGATGCACGAAATTCATGCAAGAGTAGTCCTTTCTTCCTTCGGCTGCCGTCACCAGCTTCCCTCTGGCACCCGGGACCCGGACTTCTCTTGCAGCCCCAGCTTCATCCCGAAGGATGTCTGGTCTAATTAGCATATTATGCTTTTATTATTATAGAAAATCTATATATAATCAATGCACACATTTTAAGTGTATAGTTCAGTGAGTTTTGAAAAATGAATACACCCATATAACCATCACCTCAGTCATGCCATAGAACATCTCTGTCATCCCAGAAAGATTTCTTTATGCCCCTTGCCCAGTCTTCACCCCGCTCCTAGACTGAGGAAACCACTGATCTGCCTGTTGTTGCTATACAATCTGTATACATAAAAGCCAAAGTGACTGTTTGACCGACCATTTGACCAGAAGCCATGATGCTCAATTACCACTGGGGGCAGATGCTCAACACACTGGCATGAAAACATGGAACAGACTGATGAATCTCAGAGAGAAAGGGGGAGGGGAAGGGCAGGAAGAGATTATCAAAGATCTTATGTGCATACTGGAGGCCCAGTGCACAGATTCGTGCACCGGTAGGTCTCTCAGCCTGGCTTGTGGGGATCATGCTAAAACCAGCAGTCAACACCCCTCAAGAGGTCCTGATTTGCAAGAGAGCACAGGCCAGGCCGAGGGACCCCACTGGGCCTGTAGTTGCATATAAATGGGAGCGTGCAGTGTGTACTTTTTGTGCCTGAGTTATTCTGCCCAACAGCATTTATTTTGAGATGAATTTTATCCATGTGTTACATGTATAAGTAATTCAGTCCTTTTTAATTGTTGAATAATATTTACCTAGAATTCTAAACCTAGTGAAAATAGGTTTAATATGAAGGTAAAATAGAATTTAAAACTACAGGAATGAAAAAGATACATTATGCAGATAGTAGCTAAAAAAGAAAGAACAACTGATATGTCTGTATATTATCAAGTAAAATAGACATGCCAGCCAGGAATATTAATAAGATTGCATAATGGTAAGAGTCAGTGCACTCAAAAGGTAAAACAATTCTAATCTCTACACACTTAGTAACATGGTGTCAAAATACACAAAGCAGAAACTGACAGAACTAGAAGAAGAAATGAAGAAATGAACTAATCCACACTCATAATGGGAGATCTTAACATGTTTCTTCAAATAACTGGGAGAGAGCCCAGCACACATAAAAATTGTATGAATATATAATATTGGAAGAACATGATCAACAAACTTCACATAATAGACATGTATGAAATAGACCCAGTGTATTTACCAAAATTGACCATATTTTGAGCCACAAAACAAATTTCAGTTTTCAGAGGATTAAAATAACATAGGTTATACTAGAGGCCCAGTGCACTAATTCATGCACAGGTGGGGTCCCGGGGGTGGGGGACTTGATTGGCCATCCGGCAGGCGGTGGGATGCCCTTAGCGGCCCGGGATTCAGATCCATCCCGCTAATGTCATGCTGGTTGTCCGAGCCACCTGCAGCCACTTTTATGTCCTTTCTTCCCTGTGGAGCGTCTGGGGAGGGGCAGCGGCCGTGGTGCCTGATGAGGTGCTGTTGGGACTTCAATTTTAAGAAAGTGACAGATTCATCAAGAGATTTTTCCAGCCCAGTGTCAGAAAAAGCTGATAATCTTGAGCATAAGGAATTGTCAAATTTTCTCAAATGATTCCCAAAATGTATTATTGCCAAAGATTAGCATGGAAACAGCTTTTTTTTGGAAACATGGTTCTTAATGCTTAGGTATGTGTCACTTGAGGAGATACCATCAGCCACGAACTTGGTTTTAGACTTGACCTTCTGCATCCCCAAACTGAAATCTAAAGAACAGAATGTGATTGCGCCCGCCTCCTGGTAACAGCATCTTCTGCCGTTTTCAGACTGGATCCATCTCCGAGATGGGCCCATCACCATATCTGATGACTCTGATGAGGAAGGAGTTCCAATGACGGTCACCCCGGCTTCTCAGCAACACGATGAAGAGGACCTGGATGATGATGTCATCCTGACAGAAGTGAGTTTTCTTAAACTTCACCCACGATGAGCATAAGGATATACATTATTTATTTATTTGTAATTGTATTTATTTTTTTTTGAGAGAGAGAGAGCAAGAGAAATAAATTGCTTGGTTGCCTCCCTCACGTACCCCAACCAGGGATTGAACCCACAACCTGAGCATGTGCCCTGACGGGGACTTAAATCAGTGATCCTTTATTCTACAGGACGACACTCGACCAATTGAGCCACACTGGCCAGGGCTACATTTTTAATTTTAACAAATAATGCCAAATTGCTCTTCTAATTTCATTGCCAGTGTCCCATAGCCTCACCAGTGCTTGCTGTTGTCTAACTGAATTTTTCTAGTCATGTGGGAAGGAAAAAAACTTTTCCACTTTTTTCTGTGTTGTCATGTTTTCCTCTACAGTAGTTTTTGCTTTAGTGGTCTCAGATGAAATTGTAATTCAAACTCTAATTCAGACTTCAATATAAGAATGGCTGCTTTTATTCTTACCGTGAATATAGTATGGTCAGATCTTGAGTTACCAGAAGTGTGAAGAATAAGTTTTGTGGTCGAGTGTTTTTGTTTCTTTCCTGTCCTATCTCAGAAGCTGCATTTAAGTACGTAAGGAGGCCATAGACATAGGAAGAAATGGAAGTATTATTAAAATTTCATTTTTTCTTAGACAAGTAAACCTCAAACATCACGACCCAATCTCATCAAACCAGCTGCCCATTGGCAAGATCTCAAAAGCTGGGGAGAAGAAAGGCCTAAACAGTCTAGAGCAGCCTTTGACTCAAATAAGAACAACTATTTTGCAGTGTGTAACAGCACGTTGTTTGATTCTGGGGCGCAGGACGATTCTGAGGACGACTACGATGGATTTCTGGATCTTGGGCCTCCTGGAGTTTCTGAATTAATTAACCCAAGTGGCCAAACAGAAAGAGAACCCAAGCCCGGACCAAGTCATAACCAAGCAGCAAATGATATGGTCAACCCCGGATCAGGGCCAAAAATCTTCATCTGGAGAAAAAGTGACCTTCTTATTCCAGATAACGACCCCCTGGACGCTCAGAACCAGTCATCTGAAGACTCGGAGACGGAGCTTTTATCAAACCTCGGAGACTCAGCTGATATGCTGGACGATCAGGCCATCGAAGACGACTGTTGGTTGGAAAACCCTCCTTTCTTCCCGTCTCTCAACCAGCAGCTCCGCGAGAGAGCAAGCCAGGTGGTTCCTCGGGAGCGGCAGCCGGAAGCGGAGCTGGGCCCGTTGTTCTACCAGCACGAGCCCCTCGGGCTGGCTTTTCCCAGGCCGGCTTTCCCCAGGCCAGAGCCCCCGCACGATGGCATTCCCGGCCCCTCTTCCCCTCAGCCGGCCCATCCTCTGGGGGAGCTTGAGGACCAGCAGCTGGCAATAGACGACGAGGAGCCGGGCCCCGCCTTCCCACTGCCGGGCTCTCAGGAGCCCAACTTGGAACACCTTTGGGGGCAAGAAGCTAACGAGGTCGACCAAGAAGTCGTTGCACTGCTAGTGAAAGAAACAGTAAGTTCGATTCCGTTAAGTAAGTGAGCATAGACACTGAATGTACTGTGTTTCCTTTTATTGCAAAAACATCGTGAGTGTGGACTTCACTTTCCTAAGGGGCACCTTTATAGAATAGAAGAGAAACATGAAAATGAAATCAGGATTTCTTAATCTGTTTTTAATTTCCCTTTGGGATTCTAGCTGTAGAACCAGAGCAATCCCCCCAGTTTTAAAAAGACATTGAGTTAACTCCAGAGTCAAACCCTTAAAGCGGGTTTACCAGATTACCCAGAGCCGTGCTGTCCAATGTGGCAGCCTCCTGCAGCCACTATGTGGAATGTCTGTGAGATTTAAAGTTTGGTTTTCCTTGCCGCCATCGCATGCTAAGTGTTCACTGGCCATATGGGGCTGAACAGCTATATATTGGAAAGCACAGAGCAGAACATTTTTATCTTTGTGAAAGCTCAGCCTGGCTAGTGTGGCTCAGTGACTGAGTGTTGACCTATGAACTAGGAAGTCACAGATAGATTCCTGGTCAGGACAATTGCCTGGGTTTTGCGGCTCAGTCCCCATTTAGGGTGTGCAGGAGGGGGCCAATCGACTCTCTTTCATCATCGATGTTTCTGTCTCTCCTCCTTTTCTGAAATCAATGATTATATATTTATTTATTTATTTATTTTAAATAAAAAGCCCTGGCTAAGTAGCTCAGTTGATTAGAGCATCATCCAGTACACTAAGGCTGTGGGCTCAATCCCAGTCAGCCAGTGAAAACATAAAAAAGTGGAACAACAAATTAATATATTTCTCTCCACCTCCCTCCCTTCCCCCTCGCGCGCCTCCTTTCATATCTCCCTCCCTCCCTCCCTCTCTCTCTCTCTCTCTCTCTCTCTCAGAAAAATAAACAGTACAGGGCTTTATGTCCTGATCCTGCTGCCCATTGCTTTTGAACACTCTCCTTAACCCTTCTTCACTAGATTTTTTCATTTTCACTGGGTTGTGTGCTTCCTGAGGGTAAGCACTAGGTTGTGCTTTACTCCACTTTGAATCCCTTTGCCTGCACAGAAATGTTCAATGTTTATTGAAAGGATGAAGGACATTACAGAATGGGAGCAGAGGACCAGGCGATCCCAGGGATCTTTCCATATTCTGTATAGACAGACAAATCTGGGCTCCTGGTGTGGAGTTTTAAGCCAGACACAAACTTGCTTTATAGCCCTTTTCTAGTTTGTAATTACTTGACGTCTGTTTTTGTTTTTTGTTTTTAATATATTTTTATTGATTTTCTTACAGAGAGGAAGGGAGAGGGAGAGAGTTAGAAACATCGATGAGAGAGAGACATCGATCAGCTGCCTCTTGCACTCCCCCCACTGGGCATGTGCCCGCAACCAAGGTACATGCCCTTGACCGGAATCGAACTTGGGACCCTTCAGTCGCAGGCTCTATCTACTGAGCCAAACCAGTTTCGGCCGACATCTGTTTTTTTTGTGTGAGTGTTTTTTAATATATATTTTTATTGCTTTCAGAGAGATAGAAACATTAATGATTAGAGAGATCATTGATTTATTGCCTCCGGCCTGCCCCCGACTGGGGATCGAGCCCACAATCCAGGCATGTGCCCTTGACTGGAATCGAACTCGGGACCCTTCAGTCTGCAGGCCAGTGTTCTAGCCACTGAGCCAAACCAGCTAGAGCTGACATCTGGTTTTTATTGCAATTTGAAAACATTCTAATGGATGAAATGTACATAATGTTTTTATTCCTTTCCAGGAAGCAAGATTTCCAGATGTAGCAACTGGCTATGTTGAGGAAATAATTCATTTGAAGAATTATTATGATTTGAATGTGTGAGTATACCATCATGCCTTCCTTCCTTTCTTTTTTATTGTATTAAAATATAAAAAGTTATAATTTAACCATTTAAAAAAATACATGTTTTTATTGATTTCAGAGAGGGAAGGAGAGAGAGAGATAGAAACGATGATGAGAGGAGAGAGAATCATTGATTGGCTGTCTCCTGCATGCCACACACGAGGGATCAGGACCACAACCCAGGCATGTGCCTTGACCAGGAATCAAACTCTGCCCTCCTGGTTCATAGGTCGATGTTTAACCAATGAGCCACACTGGCCAGGCAGGACTTCATTTTTCAGACATTGTGTTTGATTCAATGGGCAGGTGTGGGATTTGGAAGCAGTATGAAAATAACCTCGTTTATTTTTGCAGACTTTGTAATTTTCTACTGGAAAACCCAGATTATCCAAAGAGAGAAGATCGAGTCATTATCAACCCTAGTAGCAGCCTGCTTGCCAGTCAAGATGAGATCAAGGCAAGTACTGAGTTCTTGTTTGCAAGAACTCCCTGGAAATGCCCTGCTTCTGCTCACTGTGTTCATGAGAAGAAAGTGATTTGTCAGGACACATTTTTAAAGATCAGCCAGGGAAGTAGGATTTCAGAATATATTTATTCTTTAGTGGGATTTACCCATCTGGGCCACTTTCAATTCTGTATTTAATTCTTCCCTTTCTCACAAAAAATTAAACAAATCCTCCATATCGCTCATCCTACAAAATAAATTCCTAAAATGAAACAAGAATTGGCCAGGAGTTTTGGTATCATCTCAGTTATCTTTTTTAACATTTAAAATTGAAAACATATGAAAAATTTTAAATACGAGTCATTGGAAACATTTTATATTGATCGCCTATATATCCAGCAGTATTTTGAAAGTTAACATTTTACTGTATCCATTTTGTCACCTATCTGTCCCTCTGTCCATCAGCAGCTCTCTCTCGTATTTCATGTCATTGTAATGTATTTAAAGGTAAATCTCAAAAGCATCGGTATACTGCTGCAAACATATCTCAGCCTGCAGATCATTGCCTAGAGTTCTGTATCTGTTTATAGTTTTTTGCTTGTTTTATCCTCACTCAAAGATAGGCTTATTGATTTTAGAGAAAATTTAATTTTCTAAACATTTTTGTGGAAAGAAGATGGCTGAAAGATGGGGTTCAAATCCCTAGTTATTCTCTTTTACTAGTTCTAAGTAGTAAAGCGTCTCCAGACTCCAGACAATCATTTAACTTCTCTGAATCACCATTCGTTCATCTCTAGTCAGGGCTGGTAACCGCCTTATGAGTAATTGTGAGGAGATTGTGCTTTAGTCAGCAGTCCTTCCAATGACTTCCTCTGGCCCCTAAAGTTGTGCTCTCTCGTTGCAGTTGCCTAAGGTGGACTTCTTTGACTATTCCAAATTGGCTCCTCTTGACCAGCGCTGCTTCATCCAAGCTGCTGACCTCCTGATGGCCGACTTCAAGATGCTCAGCAGCCAGGACATCAAGTGGGCCCTGCACGAGCTCAAAGGACACTATGCAATCACCCGAAAGGTGCGCTGCTTCTCTTCCTGGCGGGTCGGGAGGATGGCTCCCCCTGATGGCACAGGGGCGAGCTCAGCTCGCAGAAACGGGGATGGTTGATGATGGCCAAGGGCTGGGAGTTTGTCGGGGTGAATACATAGACTCAGGTGTTTGCTGATTAGGAAGAACTGAATGAAAAAAAAAAATGATATATTAGAAGCAGGGAAGTTCTGGCTTGACCTTAAGGACACGAGGGCCAGGGATTTATCTTGGAATGCAGGGTGTGTTCCGTGCTGCTCCTCCCTCCGTGCTTTCTGGCTTAGGGCAGGCGCACCATCCCGCCCCAGGTCCTCAGCTCTCAGGCCCCTGGGGCAGGGCGGTGAAGGGCCCAGGAATGCAGCACTGCCCAGTGGGGGGTGGTTTGCCTCAGGAGAGAGTTGAAAGTTTCGGGAAGCTCCCCTGGACTTGGGGCCCTAAATAAGACTCCCCCTGAGGGCCTCCGTTCCACGGTCTGGAAGAGAGCTGGTCACTAGTGGGTAACGCAGACGTGCCTTCTTAGTGACATCCGCACGAACCCGCTTCCGGCGGTCAGACAGGACGGAAGAGGTGGTGGGCTTGTTCCCCTTCCTCTCCTCTGCTGCCATGAGATCCCTTTCTCCTGCTGACGTTCTGGTGGTTCCTGGCAAACTGTGCTTTTTTCCGAGGAACAAACGGGGAGTTCCTTTAATGGTGAGAGCACCCACTGGTCCTCACCTGAAAGACGGTGACCCCAGGTGCACGTGACTTCGTGCTGAGTCCGAGCCCTCTACCTTTAGATTGCCAAGACCCAGGCGACTGTCAGCAAACTGCTGATCGTGGTGACTTTAGGGGAATTGACTGTGAAGGGAACACAGTGATTTCTGCATTCACTCTGCAGGGAATGGTGGTTCTATTTCTGAATCTCATTCCCCAGGTCAGCTAGCTAGGGAACGCCTGTACTGTCATTGAAAGTGAATGAGCTTCGCCCCGAAAATAGTAACTTCGAGAAAGCCGGGGCTCTTTTATCTTGCGGCTCTGCCTAGCGCGGTGCTGCTGCAGTGGTGCTTTGCCTGCTTTCTGAGCTCCCAGGTCCCGAGGAGCAGTGAGTGGGACGGGGTTCTCATTAGTGATGTCCCCGCCAAAGGTCATCCCACGGCCCCCTGGTCACGTGGGTAGGAGGCTGTAGAATTTTGTGGCTGTTTCCCTCATTTGTACCCTCCTATCCCTTTCCTTATCCTGGCCCTTTACATCTCTATGGTGTCTGCTTGTTGTGGTGGGTACTTTGGAACTTTACATGTTATTTAAATGAAAGTGGTGGCGTGTTGGAGGGAAAGTACTGTTGGCTGAAATCTGGTCGGCTCGGTTACAACTTCTCTCTGCTGGGTGCAGATGAGGCAGAGTCCTGCCTGTAGAAAGTGACACTCGGTGGACAGGGACGTAAAAGGCTTCCTTCCACTTTGTAATCATAACAATAACACGTCTCCCCCGTGTGCGCTGCTCCTCAGACATGATGATAGCTTAGGGGATGTGTGTTCACTGGGAAGGCAATCACACGTCTCTGGATTCCCCCCTGTTTGTTATTAATAAACATCCAACGCGCATTTTAAAAGAGATCGTATTATAATAAGCCCACGCTTACCCCATCACTCAGCTTCAGTGATTACCAGCGACTGCCCAGTCTTGTTTGATCTCCACCCGCTTCCTCTCTCCCAGACTATTCTGAAGCAGATTCCAAGAATCATTTCATTTTCTCCTCAGTCTGTAAGCGCTCACTCTCCCCTCCCCCAGGCTCCAGTCTC
>PVJN01056009.1:0-12903 GCA_004026805.1 Lasiurus borealis | reverse complement strand
CTCTATCTATTAAATGCATTATTTGGCTATTGAATATTCTGAATATGAATATTCTGTTAAAATTGATGGTCTAGTATTTACAGTTGAACCTTGAGCAACACCAGAATTTGGGATCCCAACTTCCTATGCAGTCACAAATCTGAGTATAACTTTTGACTTTCGCAAAACATAGTTGTCCTGTATCTATAGAGGATTTTTTCTAGGACTTCCTCGGATAACAAAACCCCCAAATGATCAACTTTTCTAGTAAAATGGTATAGATCAATACATACAGTCAACCCTCCACATCTGCATACTCCTAACTGGATCAAAAACAGAATGGGTATTTATTGAAAAAAATCCAATATTCAAAGGTCCATTATACATTGTCACTATGTGTATGAGGATGCTTATTTTTCAGGCTCCTGAATGGGAATTGTGTATAATTTGTTTAGGCATTTTAGTAGCCATCTAGAATGATTATATTATTTCAAAGGTTTCCAAATAATAGAATAAGTATGGCTAATTTTTAGATGATTAACAAATAAACAATAAAAAGCTATTGGACAAATCTAGAGGAATCCAGATATCATCATTTCAGGAATTGGACCCAGATAAGCACAAAGGACCTGCAGTTCCTACAAATCTTAGTTCATTAGCCTGTTATTGCCTCCTTTGTCTTAAGTCTTTTGAATACAGGCTCTGTAGCTCAGAATCCATAGAATTCTGAAATGTACGTGGTGTCAATAGGGCCACATCATTTCCTTTGAAAAAGTTTATTAGAAGCATCCATAAATACACTTCACAGAGACCATCCTATGTAAGGTGAGTGACTTCAGGACATTTACACATCTGAAATGCTATCCCAGTTTTAAAGTTGTTTCTATTTCACCTAACAAAAGGAAGATTTTTTTTTTCTGCAGGGCAGTCCCAGTCAGGTATCTCACAGCACCTGTGCATACCTTCATCTCCAGATGTTCATCTTGTTGAAACTGCTCTGTTGTTAGTCTCCCTCCCTGGTCTGTAAGATCCTTGAGGCCAGGGACCGGTTTTATTATTAGCTGTGTCCCATAATCCAGCAAATTGAGTGGCACATCATAAGCTTTTAGTAAATTCTTAAGAAAATAAATAACCTTTAATATTTTTAAACATCCAGATTCCTTTCATAAATGATTCCTTAAACTTTGAAAGTGAGGTTCCCTGTATCATAATATCCTTTACTAGTAATATCACATTATTTTCACATAAAACACATTGAACATGTTTCTGATGTATCATAATAATCAAAGAGTACAGGTACATGGCATGATTCTTACTTTGACGTTTCTGTTTCTAAGAGATAGAGAGCTAATGAGGCTGGACACTTTTATTTATGTTTATAAACCTACCTAGGTCAAGGGACCTGCAGCCTTGCTTTAACATGGCTACATTCTCTGCTATTTTCTTAAAATAGAAAGAATGAAAGAATGAATGATAGATAGATAGATAGATAGATAAATAAATAAATAAATAAATAAATAAATGCCTAGATAGTGTAAATTGGTAGCATCTATCTAAAGGCTGGGAGGCTGAGACTCTTAAAACAGTGAGAATAAACCAACAACTAATATTTATTCAAGTGCTTACAATTGTCCAGCTTATGCAGAGCACCTGCCTTGGTGTTAATCAGCATTTAACGACTGTGTGAGCTGCTGCCAGACCTTACTTACTGCCAGGAATTATTTCAGATTCTAAAGTCTGTGTTTGCATTATCAGCCCTTCTGTTTGGCTCCCTCCCTGAGCTTACCATAGCCTGTGCCCGCCCGCCCACCCACTCAATGCGGCTGCAAAGCACCATGCTACGTCCATTTATGTCCCACAGGATGGCCCACCCGCATCCCACCTGCTCCATTTGAGACTGAACAATTGAGTCCAGGTGTACAGTGACCCATAGCAACAGGAACCAAAAACAGAGCCACCTGTCTAGCTGGGTAGCAGAGGAAAATTTTTTCTAGAAGACTACACATTGCTAATTTGGGGCAAATTATTGCCTGCAGCTGGAGAAACATTTTGCAAAGAAAGTCAAAGTACTATTATTTTCCAGATAGAAATCTTACAAATTACTTATGTTGCTAGAAATAAGTATAAGCAAAATAAATAAATAAATAAATAAATAAATAAATAAATAAATAAAAGCAAGTGTCATCCAAAAGATTTTAAAAGATATTTAGTAATACTTATTAAGGAGGAGATAAGAATTGCTTAGGTCTATCCACACAATTGTGTAGATCTGTGGTAAATTATATATATGTTTTTCTCCATAGATCCAAATTTTGTATGCTAAAGTTAGTTCTTTGTCTTTCTATGATCTAGGCATAAACACAGTAACACACTTAACATTTTCCTATGGGATTTTGGGATTTTTACTCTTAACAATTGTGTGGCTGCTACCCTTTTCATTTGGGTCGAATTTGAGAATCACTATTCATCAACTCTGTATTTGCCGTTAAAAAAATTTTTTTCCACACTCAGCAATTCAAAAATCTGATATGAATACTTCTGCTGTTTGAAGTTCTTGATTTTACCTTTAAAAAAATTTTTTTTTAGGTTTCTTCATTAGGTGTCAGATTGGAGATTCTACAGCATTATAAAATACATTACCTCTTTTGTTATAGTAAAAACTCTTCCTTTCAGAGATATTCTATTGTAACTTGTTTTATGGTTTTGTTCCATTCATTTCCACACTTATTTAAAGCATAAAATATTTTGTACAATGAATCACATAAAAAAATTTAGAGATTACAAGGACAAGGAAATACATTCTTTGAGTCAATCTATTTGGTGATCTAGTGTATTGAATAATTATTTAACACATAATAAATGCTGAGAGAAGCAAACCAGCTTTTTTTACCAAATCCCTTACTGTGAAAGTGAAAGTTCAGTGACTACTGACAACCCTATCCTATATTCACCAGCTGTGTGATCTTGGTCAAGTCACTTGACCTCTTTAAGCCACAATTTCTACAAATGAAGACAATACCAATATTTACTTCATAGATCTGGGGGGAGGGAAGGAATCCCTATGAAATACATAACCAGTGTTTGCCAATCATCGTGCCCCCAAAATATAAGCCATTACATTTTTATGGCCATATTTTTATATCAAAAGCTCAGAAAGATAAAAGGATATATGAGCAAATTAATGAAAAACTGAGAAGTAAATTGTTTGGATAGAAGATTTTGGCTAAGGCCTTGGAAACGACCCTTCTGGTGATGAGGAGGGAAGGCAAGAAGTCCTGAACATTACAGTTTAAATATTGTTCCCCATCAGTGGAATGGGTCACCAGAATCTAAATAAAATGTTGGTAGAATGTAAAGAAATAACAAGAGCTTACTCCTTTCACTTTTGAGTGGCATCATCTAGCCACTCAGCAACCACTCAGGAAAGTAGATTCTTCCCATTTGAATATTGTAGTGTTTGATACAAGTCCAGAGGAGAGAAAGCTGTTCCAGAAAGCCATAAAGACAAAAAAGGGAATGTGCAAGAGATTTTGAAAGCACACACAAGATTTATAGCAAATGCAACTCAATACTTGTCCCAACTACTAAAATTAGAAAACTGGGTAGAAAATAGTAGATTCAAAAATTACAGTGTGATAAAAACAAGAAGGAAGTTAGGGTTTAAAGGAATGAAGAGAAACTGAGAGGAGAGACAGTGAGAGATTTCTGCAGTTAGCCCTTGAACTGGCATACAGACTGAGAGCAGTAGGTTTTTAAGAAACGGGAATCAGGGTCCTCTTCTCTAGCAGCTTGAAAAGGGGCAAAAACTTTGAAGAGGAATGACTAAATTTTATACCCAAAAGACATGAACCCAGGCTCCTAGACTCTCAGGCTCAAAAATATTTTGACAAAATTTACCATAGACATGAGTCGTTTAAATTTATCAATCTTAGTAAATCCTTCTGTATGATCATTTATAAAATTGCAACCCACCACCCTATCTGACATTCTAATCTTACTATGCTTTAGCTTCTTCACACTATTCATCTTCTATCATAGTACATAATTGACTAGTCCATTATGATTATTTTTATTGTTTATATCTTCTCCACACCTAAAATATAAGCTTTCTGAAAGTGGGGATCTTTGCTTTGTCTACTTATCAGTTCTAAGCACCAAGAATATTTCCTGGCAAACAGTAGATGCTCAATAATGCAGGGATTGGGGAAAGTAGGTTTACAGTAATTCATAGGAAAACAGACATAGAGGTTATGATAATTACAGTAGCTTTAACTCAAGGAAGTCATGATGGCACAGTGTACTTAGGTACAATCTCATAAGTGCTCAAATTGCTGGCCTTCATTATTTACACATTCCTGTAGTCTGCTTGCTGTACTCAAGCACACTTTTGCATACTCACACTTTTGCATACCTACTTTGCCAACACCTGTATTTATTAAATAAACTAGAAGCCCGGTGCATGGGTGGGATCTGGCCACCGATCCTGATCGGGGACTATGAGGTGGGGCAGTCAGGGGAGGGGAAGTTGGCAGGCTAGCCTCACTCCCTGGTGGAACACCAAACTCCCAATTGAGGAGACAATTTGCATATTACTCTTTTATTATATAAAATGAATCCTTGTGACCTATGTAAATATCAGACCAAAAATGGAACCCCTCATTCCCACCTTCATGATTCAGCCCTATGCAAGACTCTGGAACTTTGATATTGTCAATGCAAGAAGGGTCCAAACATGCAGAGAATTTTTATGAGTTTATGTGAGCCAAACTGATGACAATTGCGGGGAAGCAAAAAACCTCAACGGGATTGAGAAAATACTTCATAGAACGGCAGTTTCGCACTTGATTTTAAACATCACAATCAAAGGAGAAGATGTAAGGTAGTTACATGAAATCCATTGGTGATAGATTAGGGAGATGGGAGAAAACAAAATGGGGAAATCTCTGGGATTATGTAAAAAGTAAGACAGACACATATTTCTTTTATATCAGTGAGTAAAAGAGAGTTAACAATTAATAGCACATAGAGATGGTATGCTGGAGAACAAGATAAAATAAAGGGATGTGGTCTCTACTCTAGTGGGAGGTTGTGCCCTGAGAGATCTAGAAAAAGATTACCCTGACATCCAAAGGTATTTATCATAGATGCAAAAAGACAATACACAGGCTCTGTTAAGGTAAAGATTTGCCTTTGTCAGGAAAGATATTGGCAGAGCTAGAACATGACTACCCTCCATGACTTGCTTTTAGTTAGGAAGTTTTAATTTCAGACCATCCTATGTGGTTACATTCAGTATCTGAATTTACAAGGCTGCCATGCAGGCCTTCCCTGAGCTTGTCAGGTTTAGTATGACCACTTTTTCATCCATAATATGATGGGTGGAGGTACCCTAATAATTACTGGATGTGAAATTACACACCTGGGTATAATAGATTGAAAATTGCTACCCATAAACTCTGTATTTGCCATTAACTTTTGTTTGTTTGTTTCCACACTCAGCAATTCAAAACTTCTGATATGAGTACTTCTGTTGTTTGGAGTTCTTGATTTTACCAAGAACTGTCTTAACATCCTATATAATAAAAGGCTAATATGCCTGTGGCCTTTCCCTCTGGCCAGTCTGGCTCAATCGTTCACATTTATAGATGATCATCTATCTCCACTTCCATCAACTTATGCATAGCAACACCTTTCTCTTAGGTTTACAACAGAAAACCCCAAGTTTCTCTCTTGGACTCCTTCTAGTAGATAGAGTCCCTTAATAATGTAGTTCTTTGCTTCCTTTCCAGTTTTTTCTTTATTAGCATTCCCAATTCCTCCCACACCCCCTGGTCTCCATTATTCTCTCAACAGCCCCTCTCTGCCCATAGCACATTGGAAAGTTGCATTTATCTACTGTGTAAACTTAAACAGGAAAGTTATTTTTAAATTATTAATACAATTTCAATTATGATTAAAATATAATTTATTTAATCTAATTTCTTTATAATAAAATGAATTTAGGAACCGTGAAGAATATTTTTTGCTATTTTTTCTAACTTTACATAAGAAGTTTTTCAAATAGTTATGCCCTCTAGACTCAGAAGATATAGGGTCTAAGCATGGTTTCCTATCTTATTGTTTTAGCATTAAATAATGCTAAATAAACTATAAACTATTAATGGGAGTTCAAGTAAATATTTTCAAAAAAATTAAAAGTTTAATTCTTCTCATATTGACTTAATCATGCATAGATTTAGACATAGTTACTTATACCCTGAAAATTTTAGAAGATAGAATTAGAGATTGTATAAGTGACTTGTCTAAGTGCTTACTTATAATTAGCAATTAATGCTAAGAGATCATGGAAATAACAGCAAATACTTTTTCCCATTAGCTTAGTCAATCTGATTGTTTGATAGCACCACACTATCAAATTTGTGTAGGAAAAAAAGGTCTGTTGCTTAGTCACAAAGCCCTAGAGTGGAGAGTGTGTGTGCAGATGGGTAAACAGATTATCCATAAATCTGGAGAGAAGCAGGGAAGTGTATCTCCAGCACCTGACCGAACCTGCTTCACATCTGTCTGTGTGTAATGAAACCCCATGGCATTTAATGGGTGCTTACAAGCATCAAAGAATATTCAGTTATTTGAATAAATGGCATTCTCATTTCCAATAATGTGCACAGTAATATGAAGGGTAGTATTCAAAGACTGCAGTTAAGTAGATACTTTGCCTTTATAGATTGTCACAAACTGTGGCACCCTTGGGAAGTTGGAGTGAGTTTGCCTGCCTTTTAGAAATAGAGTAGGATCTTGTTCTAACTTTGGTATTAAATATCAAGGCTTTTCTCATAACTGGCTTTCTAAATGGAAGAAATAAAGAATACAACAATTTATAAACAGTGTCACAAATACATCCTATGCATGAAGATACTACTAAATACCTACTATGCGCTAGACATTGTGTTAAAACAAAGAAAAGGATATGAAAAGACTATATAAAAAGTATAGTACTTGCTCCCAAGGAATTCATAGTCTTGTGTAGGAGAGAATTAAAGAGAATGAATGGAAAGAAGCCAACATTTACAGTGAAGTATGAAAAATACTACCATGATGATATAACAAAATATAACCATAGCATAGAATGCTACTTACATAATCTGGGGAATACAGAGGAGGGTGTCTAAGACATTTGTGGGGAGAACAGAATAGGATATCAAGTTCATTATCCCGAGTCTTCAAGAATAAATAGCAGTTGGCCAGGTGTTAGAGGAAAATGGGGATGAGAAGAGCAGTGATGAAAATAATTTGAAATAAAGAATAACATTATAAACTTGGGACAAATTAGCCCAAGATACCTTCAGGAGGTTGTAATTACATAGCTGTATAGCCACAACATGGAGGATAATCTACATTGGAAACCACTTGGAAATATAGTAATTTTTACTGCATTATTATTTTAAAGTAAGGATAAAAAACATATTAATTCTCCTGAACTGAATTATACCTAATAAGTAATATTTTGACAGTTATTATATCTGGAATATTTGAGTCCTTGATGTAAAATTACATTGTCTTCTGAGTAGACTTTAAGCTGACAATTATCCCATTTTTAAACCAATTGTTAGCACCAGATAATTTTTGCTTTTCTGTCTCAAATTTTTCATCTACAAATGTGAAAAATATGTACATTTCTAACATTTTAGAGATGTAAAGAAGAAAGATATAATACATGTGAATGTATTTAATTACATTTTAATAGAAAAGAACATCTGGTCCTTTTTATAATTTACAACACCTTATGTAAAAACACTGGACAAAAATGAATTAGTATCAGTAATTAATAGGAGATTCTGCTCTTGGATGGATATGGAGATGAAAATGTAGAAAGAATATAATATACATTAACTTATGTTTGCTTAAATTCATACCTAATAAAAATAAATGCAAGCACAATGGTAGGTAAGTTTGCTATCAAGGTGACTAAGAACAAACATAGATGCTAAATATTAGCATGAATGAGGCCTTCTGAAAGAAGACAGATTTCAACATCTCCTCAAATAGCAGAAGGGATCCATTCTAGACTCAAAAAGAGAACTGAGGGACAAATATGTATAAATAGTATGAAGGTACATAATTAATATATTTGTAATACTGTAAATGTATTTTTTAAATCCTCACTTAAGAGTATATTTTTATTGTTTTGTGTGTTTTTTTGAGAGAGAGAGAGAAAGAAAGAGAGAGAGAGAAGGAAACATCGATGTGAAAGAGAAACATTGGTCAGTTGCCTCCATCATGTACTGCAACCCGGGATGGAATGGGTAACTTAGGTATATACCCTGACGGGGAAAGGTGCATGGAACAAAGGTGTTTGGACTAGACCTAGGGAACCACTGCTCCAAATTATAAAGGAGAGAAAGTCAATGATAGGGAAATAGCTAAGAAAATTTAAAAGAGAATTGCTAAATTAGATTTAAATATTTGGAATAATAATTATTGCTCATTGCCAGAACTAATGAAGCAATTTCAAATGTTAGCAATGAATATATTAATTAGATGAGACTAATATTTCTACATTAAAATGTAAATTCTACTTGTTAAATTTGGTATAATTTATATTTATAATTTACATTTATATTGATATTTATTATAATTATAAAATTCTGTTTTATCTTTTATTGTCAGTTGAATTCATTATAGAACTGCTTTGGTTTTTTTCTTCCCCTAAATTTTGATTTTTATCCCATGACTAGAAGCCTGGTGCACAAAATTCATGCATGGGGTGGGAGGTATCCCCTCAGCCCAGCCTGCACCCTCTCCAACCAGGACCCCTTTGGGGATGTCTGACTGCCAGTTTAGGCCTGATCCCAGGGAACAGGCCTAAACTGGCAGTCGGACATCCCTCTCACAATCTGGGACCTCTGGCTCCTAACTGCTTACCTGCCTGCCTGATCACCCCTAACTGTCCCTGCCAGACTGGTCATTCTTAACTGCCCCCCTTGGCCTGATTACCCACAACTGCCCCCACTGCTGGCCTGGTTGCCCCTTACTGCCCCCCCTTCCAGCCTGGTTGCCACCAACTACCTCCCTGCCAGCCTGATCACCCCTCGCTGCCCATGTCTGCTGGGTTGGTAGCCCCTTGCCCCCCTGCTGGCCTGATCACTCCATGCAGCCTGCTGTTCAGTTGTTACTGTAAGGGCATCCTAACCAATTTGCATATTACCTTTTTATTAGTATAGATAATTCCTACATATTGTTCTCAGAATAGAATTTATTCTTTAAAATGTTGGCTGCCATCATGGCACCAGAATGTGTCCAGAGATTAGGCCTTGGTTCAGCAACCTTGGTACTTGAGTCCTGCTAAGAAAGAATTCAGAGGTAAAACTCAAATACATGCAAAATTTTACATAGAAAGTCACAGAGGTAGAAATGTGTTTAGGAAGCAAGTTATAGAGGCAAAAGAAGGGCCCTTGGTGCTGTCTGGTGGCTCAGGTGTTTAGAGTGTTACCCCTACACCAAAAAAGGTTTCTGGTTTGATTCCTGATCAGGGCCCATACCTAGGTTTTGGGTTTAATACCCAGTTGGGTTATGTCCAGGAGGTGGCTGATAGATGTTTCTCTCTCACATCAATATTTCTCTCTCTTTCTAAAATCAATAGAAACATATCCTTGGGTGAGGATCAAAAAAGAAAAAGAAGGGCTCTTGGAGCTTAGAAGACAGAAAGGTAAGGGTAATGCACCTGGGGAGGGGGAGCGGGGAATAAAAAGGGAAGAAGCATTAGTGAGCTCTGGAGTTCCAGGGAGCAAAGCACCTGGGTCCTCCCTTCTCAGGGCTTTTAAGGGTGGAGATTTTCAAGGAGCTCCCAGGGGAGGATCTCTGTAGAATATTCCTCAACTTTCCAGGGTAACAGTTTCCACAGATTACGCAAGGGCAGGGGCTCATTAGTCAATGCAGCTGGTCCTGATGTTGCTGTGACATCGATTAGCATTTTCTTGCTTGTCTGGACCAGAAGCTGAAACACACCTGAGGCCTAGATGTTATCTCGAGGGGTTAAAGCTTAAGGGAGAGGTTGTGAAAGGTCCTTAGTGGGAGTCACCTGAGGCCACTCTTCAGCCCTTTTTTATTCCTCCTACAAGGGGGTCTATAGAATGATTAGTAACACGCGAGGGGAGCAAGGTCAGGGGAGGGACCAAACCATATGACCAGTGATATGAAAGGTTAGAGAGTCTAAATTGCATGACCATGATATGCTAAGGGAAGAAAGGCTACCCTGGGGGCAAAGTCCTTGTTTTCACAGTTCTGCCAGTTGCTAGGCATCTGGGGCTTTCTGCACTGGTGATCTTCTGTATCTGGCCCATCATCCTTGCTCCGCTCCTGACTGTCGAACTGCCTACCACAAAAAGCACACACACACACACACACACATACACACGCACACATGCACATATGCATGCACACACACACATAGCCTAGAATCACCTAAGAAATTTGTTTCTCAGAAAATATTGCAAGGGAACTTTGGAATATGTGGATTCCTAAAAGTAGGCATTAGAATGAACATACTTCTAGGTATGTAACTAGTGGAGAAATTAGTAGAGAATGCTAGGGACTGACAGAATTAACATTTATTTAAGTAGTACTAAGGTAAAAGTTATTAGAAAGTGGGAAATACCTCATGACAGAAAACGTACGCAATCAAATGGCAAAATGCCATAAATTTTCACACACAAAAGTGTGAGCAGCAGGGGTCTAAGTTAGTGGGAGCTCATTTTCTTATGCTCCTCCAGCACTTGGTCCATGTTGGTATCACAGCAATTATGCTACTCAATTATAATTGCCTGTGTGGCAAGATGATATGTGACATACTAACTAATGTGTTTTTACTTCCCTCCACATTTGTTTCATCTTTAAAATGTCTATAATACCTCCTATGCAACAGAGTTAAATAAGCAAACTGCTTAGAACAGTGTCTCTGGTGCATAGCACTGAATGAATTTTGGTTTTTATTGTTACTATCGTTGGATTTCCTGACTATTACCTGAGGCTCTGCCTCCCAAATTCTGTCCAGATAACAAGGCCATTATTTCCTCAGTGGAATTGTCATGGGAAACATATAAAAGAATTATCAGATTGTGTTTTAAATTTAAAAAGCTTCAGTCTAAGTGTTATGAGTTGAATTGTGTCCTCATGTCCTCCCCTCACTCTCCCCCCCAAAAAAAGCTATGTTGAAATCCTAATCCTCAGTATTATAGAATATATGCCCTTACAGTGGTACCTCGAGATACGAGTGCTCTAACATACGAGATTTTTGAGATACGAGCTGTCGAGCGAGCGATTTTTGCTTTGAAGTACGAGCAACATTTGAGTAATCTCTCGGATCGGCTGGTTATACACAACCTACCAGTTTACCGCGACTCAAGCATCTCATAGTTTCCCACGCCTCAAGGTTACGGAATGAATTAAACTCCTATCTCGAGGTACCACTGTATTTGGAAATAAGGTCTTATAGAGGGAATGGAACCAAAATGAAGTCATTAGGGTGGACTCTAGCATATAATGACTGGTATCCTTGTAAAAAGGGGAAACTTGGGACACAGAGATAAGCATTCACAAGGGGAAGATGATGTGAGGAGACGAAGAGAGAATACCATGGAGATGATATTTGAGTTATATTGACACAAACCAAGGAATATCTGAGCTACCAGAAGCTGAAAGGGACAAAGAAGGATCCTTTCCCTACCCGTCTCAGACCTGGGTTCAGGACTTTTAACCTCCAGAAGTGGGAAACAATACATTTCTGTTGGTCTGAGCCACCCAGTGTGGTACTTTGTTTCATTAGACCTAGAGAACTAATAAATTAGCTACAAGACAGAAAGATGTGAGAGAAAAGCTTGGGAGTTTGCTACTGGCATGGAAGATAGTTTTGGGGTTGGAAAGGAAGCTTGTGAGGAAGCAAGGAAGCCATATCCAACTGAGGCCTCTGATAGTGAACCCCCTGCATAGCTTGCCTCCCAGGATTAGCTAAAAAGGTAGAAAAATATTCTAATGTAGCAGAGATTGTGCCGCACTTGTCTGAAATCCACAGAGCACTGTGCAGTACTTGGGACCTGAGAAAGGTCGACAAATTACAGTCCAGAGTAGCCCTGGAAAGGTGGTAGGCAGGTAGGCAGACGTGAGCAGAGCAAGGACAGAGGGCTAGGTACAGAATTAATTGTAGGTGGAACCTTGCCCCCAGGGTGACCTTTCCTCTCCTAGCATATCACCGGTCAAGCGATTTTGACCTGCTCCTCACCCCCCCATCTTTCCTCCCTAAGGGTAATCTGAAATGTGGGGTTCAGGGTACAGATTTTTCTTCCCATGGGTCTTGTTCTCACAAAGTTTGAAGAATAAACTTGTGGACAAAAAGTCTTCTTTAATAAAAAATGTAGAAGTTTGTTGGAAGCAGGTACAAACTCCATCTGTGCAGCGGTGTCCCCAAAGGGGCCCCCCAATGGAAAAAGCCTGCTCTCTAATAGGAAAAATATAAAAGTCCTGCCTTGTGTCTCTTTGTCTCAAGTTTATACACTGAGTGGCCAGATTATTATGATCTTTGAATGCATAATAATCTGGCCACTCAGTGTGTGTGTGTGTGTGTGTGTGTGTCCTATATAATAAAAGAGTGATATGCAAATTTACCATCACTCCAAGACACAAGATGGCCCCCATGTGGTCAAAGATGGCTGCCTTATGTGTACACAGGATGGCCACCACAAGATGGCCAGCAGGGGAGGGCAGTTGTGGGCAGTTAGAAGTGACCAGGCCGGCAAGGAAGGCAGTTGGGGGGGACGTAGGCCTGCAGGGGAGGGCAATTGTGGGCGATCAAGCAAGTGGGGAGGGCAGTTGGGGGGAAACAAGCCTGCAATAAGGGGAATTTTGGGGGAACCCAGGCTTGCAGGGGAGAGC
>PVJN01056008.1:0-12903 GCA_004026805.1 Lasiurus borealis | reverse complement strand
TTGAGGATGTTGGAAAGGTACAGGTACACAATGGGGCATTTAAAATTATGCTCTGGAATTGCAAGTGTTGATGTTGACAGATGTTCATGATATAGCATTAAGTAGACAAAAAGACTAAACTGTAGGGTGACAGGATACTTTGGCAGCATTCAACTCAAAATGAATTAAAAATAATATGGTTATTTTTATAATTCTAATTGTTATATTTGTTAATCCAATTGATCTAGTCGAGACGTAGAACAGGTTTCAGGATTGGTTGATTCAGGGACTCAGTGATGCTATCAAGGAATCTGTTTCTCTATTCTGTTACCCAAGATGTCTGCTTCATCCTTCAGCTGGTTCCCCAAATAATTGTAAGATAGATTCCAGGAGCAATTGGTTATAACTACTTGTTTCTTCATTCACATTAAGATAGAGAAGGAGAGAATGACTATCATTTGCTGTAAAGATTGAAAAAGAAACTTTTTTGAAAATCTCTAGCAACCATCTAATTTGCCATGGGCTAGTTTTACATCATATGCCAATTAATAGACTCAGTATAATAAATCTTCAACTATTTACCACCTAGCTTCAACAATTATCAGCTTGTGACAAACCTTGTTTTAAGCATTGTTTCATAAAAACAATTATTTTAGTTAAAAAGAAATTAAGAATTAGTCACTTGTTTAACATTCTGCCTTTATGCAAACCAGTGAAATTAAGGATTGCTCAATATTGTTCTTCTCAGTTGCCCAAGTTCCCTTTCAAGTTGTTTTCAATCTTTTTTAAAATTTTTATTTATTTATTTATTTTTCAATCTTTTTTGAAAGTTTGGTTTTGCTCACTTTCTTATCCTATCTATGCTTCTCAAAAATTTGTACTGTAGTATCTCCAACATCATCGGAAAAACACATGACTCTAAGAATTTGGGCATATAAAATGAAATGGCTCACCTAGAGCAGTTAGTTTGAAATATCATTTTTATTATTAAAATCAGTGCAAATTTGCATGAACTCTCTTTCTCTCTGTTTAATAGAAATAGAATGTTTGATTTACTCACCATTGAATAAATTCGACACTGTAGGATGAGGGTCCATGCTGGTCTTATAGCTTCCTCTCCTCTGAGGCAGCCTGACAAATACCCCTGCGAACACAAAGTCCCCAGGTTGAGAGGCACAGCCTAGGGTTTTCTCTTCATTTTAAGACCCTGCTTCTGCCCCTTGCCTTGGTTTCTTTGACTTTGAAATTCCAGTCTTTTTAAGGACTTTGGCTTCCATTCAGTCCTTCCGCTCTTTCTACCATGAATCTCCTCAGTTAGTGTGTCCTACCCTAGGAACTATTCCTTAGTTGCCATTTCTACTGACACTTGTGCAGGCCTGGCCCAGGACTCTGCAGGAGGATCTCCAACCGACAAAAACATAAGTGTGAAGATACTTATTCATTTAATAGGTCTTTATTGAGAGTTAACTATGTGAATGAGACAGAGAGGTCTTGGGAATACCAAGGTTAAGGAGCAGTACACAATCCCTGTCTTTAAGTCATCTACATTGTCATGAGGGATAAAAATGTACAGACAGTTACAAAATAGGCTAATAAGGCCTATGTTAGATGAAGTACTGTGTGTTCTCGGAAGAACAAAGCAGGGTGGCTCTCTAAGAGCAGGATGTCTTCTAAGAGCAGGCATCTTAAATGGCACTCTAAGAGCAGGATGTCTTCTAAGAAAGTGATGCAGTATAATGAGAGGGGAGAAAAGAATGGGCTGACTTAATGATAATCTTCTATTTGAATAAAAGCTGACTTTTCTTCAGCCATGCAGAATAATTTCTTAGAAGTTAAAGCGATTGTCAAAAATGGCATTCCGTATGGGAAACTGTTTTCAGGGTTGCTTATACATGACCTATCAAGAAGGGGCTAGCAAAAAGTTTGAGTACTTAGAGTTGTAGATTAAAACAAAACCAACAAACAAATGCATTTCTTTCACATTGAACTTTTTGTGTGTGCTCGTCTTACAAAGGTATTGTGTATTTTATTGAAGTCTCAGTACTTCTGCTCATGCTGCTTCTTCTTCCTGGAATTAACTTTCTTTGCTATCCTGGTGCAATCTTAGTTATTTGTGTGTCCTTCGCCTTCTGTGAAGTCCCTAACAAGCAGAATCAATTGCTCAATTTTCTCTTTCCTTAGCCCCTTGTTACCTTACCACACATGGAGCATTCATAACTGCCTCTCCTGCTCTGCCAGCCGCTAAAAGAGAGCAATTAGGCATTCCACTTTCTAATCATGGGACTCTGTAAACAGGGGTGGGCAAAAGTAGTATTTGTGTATACTCAAAACACAGTTTCTTCTTTTTTAATCCTCACGCGAGGATATTTTTCTATTGATTTTTGGAGAGAGAGGAAAAGAGAGAGGAAAAGAAATATTGATGTGAGAGAAAAACAATAATTGGTTCCCTCCTGCATGCGCCCCAAACAGGGCCTGGGCTAGGGAGGAGCTTGCAACTGAGGTACAGGTACGTGCCCTTGACCGGAATCTAACTACAACCCTCCAGTCGGCAGGCCGACGCTCTATCCACTGAGCCAAACTGGCTAAGGCACAGTTTATTCTTGTATTATATGTGATTTTCCATACTAACAACTATCATAATTATATCCCCAGCGTGAGGCATGCAGGGGTCAGCCAAACAGTGGTTCTCTCTTAACAATGATGTTCCTTTCTCTCCATCTCCCTTCCTCTCTGAAATCAATAAAAAATATATTAACAAAATAGCCTTGTTTGTGATTTTAGATAAAAAGCAAAAGGTCCAGTTTTAAGTAAGCTGAACAACATATTTTACAAAAATACTATTGGTGCACTGGTGGGATCCTTCGGCCTGGCCATCAGGGATTGGGCCAAAACCAGCTCTCCAACATCTCCTGAGGGACCCCACTTTGTTAATCTTATGGAATAGATAACCTCCCCTCTCTGATTGCAAAATTCCATGGTCCCAGATCGCAAGAGGGCACAGGCCAGGCTGAGGGACCCCACTGGTGCACGATCATGGCCAGGGAGGGACTGCTCCAGGGGGTGTCCAGCTCATCTCACCCAGTACCCATAGGGGCTGTATCGCCCAGTCTAGATTGTGGCCAATTAGGGCTGGCTGGCTGGGGAGGGACCATGGGAGAGCTTCAGGGTATGTCTGGCCTATCTTGCCCAGTCCTGATTGGCCAGACCCCAGAAGCAAGCTAGCCTATTGGTTGGAGCATCTGCCCCCTGGTGATCAGTGTGCATCATAGCAACTGGTTGAACACTCAGCATATTAGACTTTTATTACATAGGATATCTAGTAATTCTGTAAATGCTTGTGAGTTATTTTGCTGTACCAGTCATAGTGCTAGATACTATGAGGAAGAAAAAATGAAAAGAACAAAGTTATTTCCTTAAAAGAGACTACACTATAAGTGGGCCTTTCCCTTCACTGTAATAAAAATTATTTTATAATTTTCAGAGACATATGTGCCAAATATAACTTTCTATGACTATTGCTAGACTCTGCAGTTTAAATTCAATTAACCTAGTACCACCTAACCTTATTTATTTTGAATACTTCTTGTATTAGGAAATATCCTCTATGCAATCATCTATCAAATCATTAATATTATTAAATATCTCCTTCTCTCTCTCTCTCTCTCTCTCTCTCTCTCTCTCTCTTTCTCTCTTTAGAATGAGGTATATTACATAAAACTCTAAGTAAAGAAATTTCAAATGGATACCTGCCTACACTTTGTATCTTTGACTGGTTTTTGAATAGTGAATGCTTCTCCTCAAACAATTTAGATAAATTACATATATTCTCTTGATTAACCTTATAGATTTGAAATATGTAGTCTTTAAGTCTTGAGTTTAATGACTTATAAAAAATAGTTAAGGCTGGAAAACCACCAATATAGAAGTTAAAAATGCAGTACTAAAGTATTATAGCTAACACACCCAGGCTTTAAAGTAGAACTAGACTGACTGAGCGCACATCCCAGCTTAGACATTTACCAGTGTGTCACGTAGGTTAAGTTAATAAATGCTGGAAATATCAATGGGAAGAGAATTCTAGGAAGTAGGAACAGCATAAAGGCCATCAGGCAGAACTGAAATCAGGGGTTTAAGAGCAAACAGAAGATCCACGTGGTAGAAATGAGGTAAAAATAGTCAAATGATTTTAGATTAATAATAGATACATACAATGAATCAACAGAAATGATTGAACATCATGAAAAAAATACCTCTAACTATAAATCTAGAGGAAATTAAGAGACACAACTAGATACACTTATAAATAAGATTTTAGGACATTGAGTAGGACTTCTCCTATTACTCATAATTGAAAAGAAGAGCAAGATTATCTATTTCCTTTCTATGAGAAACCCCAAAGAAATACTGAAAATGGAACAGATAACCTTCCCTCTCTGATTGCAAAAGTAGAGGAGCTAAGCAGTGAGGAAGGAGGAACCTTCCAACTTCTCTATTCCAAACAGCCAATTTGAGCTTGTATTTAGCGGAAAAGAAGGTGATCTTATCTGTTTCAGATGCACAGTTGAAGTTTTAAACTGGACCCAAATTCTAATAACTGCAATTAGTAGAAAATGATGCTCTGTGACAAGATTCTATTAAGGAATGTGAAAAGGAGACTCGATACATCATTGGAAGCCTTGATTGTAATATAAATAAAATGATTTTGCATTTATGTTCTTGTTGTGATACATTACACAAGTAACCAGACAATGAAAACATAATACAAATTACACTGGATCTACTAAGTCAAAGTGCACTAATCTAAAATCATAATCTCATGGGGTTTTATTTAATTTAAATTGTAAAATTCATCCAGCTCTTCAGTTTTGAAAAAGTATTAATTCTGTCAACTGCTCTTTTGGTTTAAAAAAGTAAATTGATCTTCCCTCAATCAGTAAGATATATATCAGGCGTCCCAAAAAAGTGTATACCACTTTGAATACAATTATTAGTTCCAATGAGTTATATCATAAGAGAAAGAAACTTCAGTTGTGCTATCAGCTGTTAAGGCATGTATACATTTTTGGGGGATGCCCTGTACAATACTAACTCTCCAGGCCTTTGTCAGGGATATGAACTCAGACTATTCCTACTCTGTTCATTCAGAGGTCTTCTGAGAAAAGTGATATCGAAGAAAGTTCATCTAAAGGACACAGTATCTTTAGTTTAGGTAGATCAGTGGAAGTATACTTTTTTTCCTTTTAAATTAAATCTTTATTATTCAGATTATTACATTTGTTTCTCTTTTTTCCCCTCCATAGCTTCCGTCCACCCGGCTCCCACCCCTCTCTCTACCCTTACCTCCCCCCATTGATGAGTCCATAGGTGTATGATTTTTGTCCAGTCACTCCCTGTACACCCCTCACCCCTTTCCCCCCTAAAAATTATCAGTCCACTCCCATTCTGTACTCCTGATTCTATTATATTCATCAGTTTATTCTGTTGATCAAATTTTTAATTCACTTAATTTTTAGATTCACATGTTGATAGATACATATTTGTTGTTCATAATTTTTTATCTTTTACCTTTTTCTTCTTCCTCTTCTAAAAGAGTACCTTTCAGCATTTCATATAATACTGGTTTTGGTGCTGATGAACTTCTTTATTTTTTTCTTATATGTGAAGCTCTTTATCTGCCCTTCAATTCTGAATGATAGCTTTGCTGGATAGAGTATTCTTGGTTGTAGGTTCTTGCTATTCATCACGTTGAATATTTCTTGCCACTCACCTCTGGCCTGCATCGTTTCTGTTGAGAAATCGGCTGACATTCGTATGGGTGCTCCCTTGTAGGTAATGAACTGTTTTTCTCTTGCTGCTTTTAATATTCTCTCTTTGTCTTTTGTTCTTGGTATTTTAATTATGATGTGTCTTGGTGTAGTCCTCTTTGGATTCCTTTTATATGGGGTTCTGTGTGCTTCCTGGACTTGTAAGTCTATTTTTTTCACCAGATGTGGGACGTTTTCAGTCATTATTTCTTTAAATAGATTTTCAGTATCTTGCTCTCTCACTTCTTTTGGCACCTCCACAATTCTGACGTTGATACGCTTGAAGCTGTCCCAGAGGCTCCTTACATTATCTTCACATTTTTGGATTCTTTTCTCTTCTTGCTTTTCCAGTTGAGGGTTTTCTGCTTCTTTATATTTCAAATTTTTGACTTGATTCTTGCATTTCTCTAGTCTGCTGTTAGGACTCAGTATAATATTTTTTATTTCAGTCAGTATATGTTTAATTTCTAGTTGGTCCTTTTTCATCTCTAGTTGGACCTTTCACATCTCTAGTTGAATCTTTTGCATCTCTAGTTGGTCCTTTTTCATCTCCTCTTGGGTCTCACTAACTTTATCCAACTTTTGTAGCATATTCTTGAAAAACCTTCTAAGTGTGGTTTTGAACTCTATATCCAGTCGTTTCTTTTCCTCCATTTCTTTTGTTTGTGATCCCTTCCCTTGTCTCAGCATTTTCACTATGCCGGGAGAACTTCTGTGTTTGGTTCAGCCTTCTGATACCAGACTTGCAAAACTGCAGAAGCCTCTCTTTTGAGCTTGGGATGGGTGGAGTCTCAGGGCTTAAGGGACCGCCTTGCCTTCCAGTCGGCCCTGCCCTCCACGGCCCCTGAGTCTCTTGTGACTGGGTAACCTCTGGAGCAGTCCTATATGCACACGCCTGCAGTGCCTCTAGACAGCTGCCTTTCTGGCTTCCTTGCACTCCAGGACCACACGAGTTTAGGTCACCAGGGTTTCACCTGAAACTGGGGCTTAGTGGAGTCAGAAGTGGCACAGTTGGGAGGGTCTGTCTCCCGCCCACTTGCGAAAGCCAGCAGCACAATCAGCAATCTGTCCTCTGCGTAGTGCTGTGTGCGCCACCAGGCCTCTGATCTTTTGCGACTCCCCTAAATTTCCATGCACCTCTCCCTTTTCACAGTCCAAACTCCCCCCGTATGAGTTTTGGCTGGATATGGAGTTTAGTGTCGTAAGATAAGGGGTTCAATGCCTTTGAGAGTCTCTGTTACCCTTCTGCCAGAGAAAACCAGCCAGGTACTCAGGCACCCTCTTTCTCCACGTGTGCGTCTCCATACCTCAGCTTTTTGCAGCTCCTCTGGGTCTCTGTGAGTCCCTCTCTTTCCCTCTAGTTGTAGAATTTCCACTCTGCTAGCTTTCCTGTGGTTCTGGATGATGTCCGTTCTGTCTTTTAGTTGTAGTTTTGAAATTGTTGTGTGAGGCAGCAGTGTAGGTGTTTACCTATGCTGCCATTTTGGATTCTCCAATCTGTAGTTAAGTCTTGATTGTTGTTGGTATCACTGGGAGGAATTGACCTTTAGGCCAATTGGCTGTGAGGATCAGCTGCGTCTATGTCAGGAGAACTTCTGTGCTAGAGGTGCTCTTATGAGACAAGACTTGCATAATTGCAAAAGCCTCTGTATTCAGCTTGGATGGGGTGGAGTCTTAGAGCGGGGCAGACAGCCTTGGCTTCCCATAAGCCCTGCCTTATGAGGCCCCTGGGTCTCAGTGTCCCTTGGTAATCTTTGCAAACACTTCTGAGGAAAACCCACCTTCGAGTTTTGCTCGCTGCCAGACGGTCCAGTTTCTCCCTGAATTTGTCTGGGTTCCCAGAAACTTGCCCCAAACTGGAATTCAGCGCAGTTGGGAGCCTACTTTAGAAACCCAGCCATGCCTCAGCCACCTGTGCATTCAGCAATCAGTCCTCTCTGCATGCACACTCCTGCGGACCTCTGCCTTCTGCAGCTCCAGAGTCTCAGTGTGCTTTCTCTTTTCCTGACAGACCAGATTTAGATTCTCCTCAAATGAGTCTGGTTTCCCAGTATCTGGCCTGGGACTGGAGTTCAGTGTAGTCAGGAGTTTCCATCTCCCTCCTGCTTTAGAAAGCCAACTGTGTACTCAACTGCCTATGCACACAGCTGCCCGTCCTCTCCGTGTGCGAATTTCAGTACCTCAGCCTTTTGCAGCTCCTCTGAGTCTCAATGTGCTTTCCTCTTTTCTTCTAGTTGTAGAATTTCCACCCAGTCAGCTTTTCTGTGGTTCTGGATGATGTCCATTTTGTCTTTTGTTGTAGTTTTGATATTGTTGTGCAAGGCAGCAGTTTAGGTGTTTACTTATGCTGCCATCTTGGTTTCCTTCAATAAATTTATTTTATATCCCAGGAAGAATCTGTTCAGAAGACTGTAAGGTGATCCCCCAACATGAAATTGTTTAATCTTCAAAATGATTTTCAAAGGCTAATTGCAAAAAACTATTTTAAAAGTAAAATGGGACCCAAAATGTTATCTTTCTTCACCCACTAGTTTAAAAATATTAACCAATCTATATTGTATATCCCAATTTAAAAAAACATCGTTTTAACATTGTTATTGTATATTTTTGTTATATGTATCATTATCTATTGTAAAGCTTAACAGAGCCTCATTCATTGCCCAGAAAAATTATCTCCAGCATTTTGAAGACAATTTAGCAGATGCAGGACATCTTAGAGGAATTGAGAAAAACAAATTATATTTTGGCTTAGAAAATTATATTTTCTTATGTTTTGTGTCACAGAATTATATTTTGACACAGAAAAGTTACTGATAAGACTAATAGCTATTCTTCAGCTGCTCTTTTACATGATCTCTTTTTGCTGAGATAGAAGCAAAGATTAATTATATTGATGCTATTTGTTTTCTCAGCTTAAATTAAGGTACAGGAGCCCTTCAAAAACAATACAGGATAGGAGGAAGTGGATCTGCAAATCACAATAACTGTTCATCTGCTAACTAGCTCATTCACTAGTTTAATGACAGTGGTCAGTCTATAATGTACGATCCAATTAATTGACCAATAAGAGGATTGCTCTAGCAATACAAAGATAAGCTATGTTATAACTTCAAGTGCTTTAATAAATTAATCATATTAGCATGCATCCATATATTATCTGGCATAAAATAACTTGGTTCAAGCTGGGGGATATTTAAAAAATGATAAAAATCATCCATGACTAGCCATGCTGGCACTGTACTTCTTTAGCATAATCATGCTTACAGCCATCACATGCCTCATTGTTATGACACTGACGTGTACAGGAAAGACTATGGAATGGTTTGTTGGCTAGTAAAAATGCCTGTGGTCATGTTGCTATTTTATTAATTATGCAATGTAACGTCTGCTGTGGGTTTCAAGGCCACAAATATATTCCTTCTGACTTTGCTGTTCAATGCACAGGAGGAACACAGGGAGACGAACTGCCCTGATCTCAGGCACGAAGAGAGGGATACAACTTTGAATACATTTTCTTCACACCATAATTTAGGGCAAAAGGATTACATAATACAATTTATGACTTTGGAAAAACAGAAGCACAGAAAATAAATACTTGAATGAAGGACAAACTTTTGCTCTAAGAGCCTTTTGTGTACTTGTATCTCAACTCCAGCTCTGTTCCCTGCAGATCCTGGTGGAGAGGGACTGGACAAAAAAGAATAGACACATTAGGTTGATATACACTTATCTTCTATTTACATCACCCTAATTTCTGTTTTTTAAAATAAATTCTAGTTTATATTCATAGGGCTTTAAGGAATTCATTATTAGGAATACATAATCCTAAGTATATGGACCATAGGACCCTATAAAAAGATTTACTAGTATTTGAGTTTGGAATCTGCATTTTGGTTTTAAAAAAAGTCATGAGATTCTGTTAAAATGAGTCTGACAAATCTTGGCCCACAGTTATTCCTTTATTAAGGAAGACTGTTTTTCTTCAATAGCAAGACTATAATTAGTATTTCCATAAAACATGAGAATAAAATAAAATATGGTGTCATTCAACCAGATTAACATTTCATTAGTGAGGATTTCACTTTTTAAAAGCTGCATAATAAGAACAGTTTAATCTCATAATATGGAAGCTTTTACTTCATATTGTTACATTTTTATTTTGGCTAAATTGCTTTTTCTAGAGAGTAGACATAAAACTGATACTATATAGTAATTAACTTCAAGTTCATATAATATTATTCTACAGCATTGTAATCTATTGACCAGAACCAGGTAGATGCCATGGTCTCTCTAGTCCCAAGTACAGTGTGCCCCAACATAGAGACATTTTGGGAGTTACTACTAAAGAACAATTCAATTCACAGCAGCCTAAGCCCACACTTCACTGTGGATTCGAACTTCTGTATCTGTTCAAATGAGCCATGGGATAAATAGATGCAGAGGAACATTAAACAGAGTCTATTTGCTTACTTTATGGTGATTAGTTACACATACCTCCTTATACTTTCCTTCTCTTCCTCCTTTTCATACATAATTTGAGAGCCATATGATTTAGGAATAGGTTTGTGTCTTTTAAGAATTCACAGTCTAGTGGAGTTGAAATACAAGTACACAAAAAATTCTAATATTGTATGCTAAGTGTTATGATGCCATGAGAGCACAGAGGAGAAACACCTACTCTATGGGGATTAGAGAAGGCAATTTAAAGATTATATGTGACACAAATACACAGAGTTTTGTATACACATATGAGAACACATTTTTTAATCTTCACCTGAGGATATTTTTTCCATTGACTTTTAGAGAGTGTGGAAGGAAGAGAGGGTGGGGGGGGGGGGAGAGAAAGTGAGAAATATCGATATGAGAGAGGCACATCAATTGGTTGCTTTCCGAATAAGCCCTGATGAGGCTGGGGATCAAACTTGCAACCCAGATACATGTCCTTGACCAGGAATGGAACCCATGACGCTTTGTTGCAAGGGCCGATACTCTAACCACTTGGCAACACTGGCTAGTGATGAACATATTTAAAAATATATTATTCACTTTCCAGGAATAAGACAATAATAATTTAGTGTTGGCTAATGTGTGCTTGTCTCTAGCATAATGAAAGAAATATACTGTCTTAGTTTGTAAACTACTTTTCTAGCGAAGCTATTGCTATTGGATAATTGCACAGGTGGAATTTCTCTGTTGCTAGTGGGAGTGGGGTTCTTAGGGTACCACAGGAATAAGAATTTCTGGAGGCCCGGATGGGAGGAGGAGATGTAGTAGAAAGCTTTCTTTTCGTGAAGTTATATTCTTCGATTTCCAAAGTCTCATTTCCCTTGTATCAGTCCTGGAAAATGTGGAGCTGGGGCTTTAGTAGAATTAATAGCAAGGCCAATATCCAAAGTTCCATTCTATGGTGGCGTTGAGTGTAGCACAGCATCAGGCTAATTTTAGTCCATCGTCCATTGTGTGTGGGGAGTCACAGAGCTGTGGGCCATGTGGTGAATGCCGAGGAGGGCACCCTTTGCCACAAGAGAGCTGGAGCCCAAGAGAGGGAGCTACCTTTGTTCAGGAGTTTATGTATCTCAGATTTTGTGCCCTTGTAGTGGCAATGCCTATTTTGGCCAATGCCCTGCTCCCAGGTGTGAATGACAATCACCTTTTTCCTATCATTGAGACTTTACTGGGCATGTGTCTATTCTTTTTTTGTCCAGTCCCTTTCTACCAGGATCTGCAGGGAACAGAGCTGGAGAGTGCTAAACTGCAGCTTTCTGGTACAGCTGTACAAAAGGCATGCTTATATTATTTGGCCTTCCCTTTGCTCCTTTCCTGTTAATTAATTAATTACTGGGTAAATTACAATAGTATCTTATGACACATAATTTTAATATATTAATGCTTTTCTAATCTCTACTGTATTTTCAATGATTGATTACAGTCAATACCAAAGGAAAACTTCCATTATATGCATGGTAGAGTGGAAAGCATTTCAGATTAGTTATAAAAACAAACAACAAAAAAAGAGTATTCCTCCTGGTTCATAAACTATGGGATTTTGACCAAGTCATTCAACTTAAACCTCATTTTCTTCATTGGAAACATGAAGAGGCTGAACAAGATGGCTTTAGAGTTTCTTTCTAGAGTTAAAAACATCTGACATTTTAAAATACTCAGATTTACATTAACACTTTTAAGTTAGAGTCTTAAGACAATAGTTTTTAAATTTCCACTCTTAGAAAGTATTTATAAATTATTTATGCTCTCTAGCTCCCTATGACATCTGACTTGGTCCTACTATTACACAAACAGTTTCCATCATACTAACCATGACCTGTCAGACTGGTTCTGTTTAGATCATCAGTGATTTCTTTCTTCACCTCAGTCAGCCCGGGAAGTTGCTGATAGAGCCTGGATACATACACTTGACTGCAGACCTCGGTCTCCACAGGACTCTTCCTTGCTGGCCAGAAATGCATCCGTGAGTTCCTTTTTTTTTGGTCTTAAGTTAGCTTGTAGTTTAAAATGAAACAAACCACACCAACAAATGTATAGATCTCTGGTTTATTTTGAGTAACATAGAAAAATACTTTTTATATTTAATATGAAATTACATCAAGAAATAGATTTCTATTCTTCTGTATTTTTGTTTCTTATTCTCTAGTGTCCTATCCAAAATGTTTTTCTAAATACTTTCAGAATAGTTCAACAACAGATAAAAGTACATACTGCTTGAACAGCTGTCTTTCAGTTGCTTTTGTTTGTTTGTTTGAAGAAGAAAAGAACAAGTTTCTAGGTTGGGCTAAACGGACATGTTTTAGCTTTGTCTTATTGAGAAACTACTCTTATTTTCTAAGGCATACATGATAAAGAAATCTGAAATCATGCAGATACAAATTACATTTATTTATCTAAGTAAATAGTTTAACTTTAAAAATTGTACATGTGAGTAATACTTTAAAAAGACATTATGACTAGACTATTATAGTTGGATTTAAAAAATAAATCTAATGATGTACCTGCCCACAATCAACTTTTCTAATAGATTAATCATAATTATTTTGGGGTTGTTTTCTTTTAAAGATAGAAATGAAATATTGTCCAGATTTCCATGTATAAAGTTGGACTCTGA
>PVJN01056007.1:0-12903 GCA_004026805.1 Lasiurus borealis | reverse complement strand
ATTGAAGCTGGAAATGAGGTGCTTCGGTCTTATTTCACCCTTATAGCATCCCCCAAATGTGCCAGTGTGAAAAGCCTCTGAAATACAGTATGCATTTTATACTTACAGTGCAGCATAATTTGGACTAGCCACATTTCAAGCTCTCAGCCATGACATTTGGCTAGTAGCTAACCATCTTGGCTAGTGCAGCTCTAGTGTTTGAATCCAGGCTCTGCCACTTTCTTATTATGTGACACAAATAGGCTGCCTAACCTCTCCGGACCTCATTGCGTGGTCTTGTGCATTAAATGGTATATTACCTGCAAATCTTTAGCATAGTATCTGACACATAGAACACTCTCAATGAATTTTAACCACTAATTTTATCACAAAATTTAAAGGTAAACAGAAGAAAAAGCCAAAGAAAACTCATACATTGATGGCACTTAATAAAAAGACTTATAATAGCCGAGACTGGTTTGGCTCAGTGGATAGAGCATCGGCTTGCAGACTGAAAGGTCACAGGTTCGATTCAGGTTGGGGGCATGTACCTTGCTTGCTGGCACATCTCCACTGTGGAGCGTGCAAGAGGTGGCTGATCGATGTCTCTCTCTCATCGATGTTTCTGACTTCCTAGCTCTCTCCCTTCCTCTCTATAAAAAAAATCAATGAAATATATTAAAAAATAGATTAATAATAAAGTAATAAGTGAATAAAAATCCCTTTTTGACTGCTAGGATTTCTATGTGTTTTGTGGTGTTTGAGAGCTAGTTTGAAATTCAAATTCTGGTTCTGTCACTTATTAGCTGTATTGAAACTGGGAAATTTATATAATGACTAGGTATTTCAGTGCCTTTATCTGTAAAGTGGGAATAGCAATGGTATCTACTACATTTGATTGTGCTAAAAAAGCAAATGAGTTAGTAGATGTAAAACATTTAGAACATGGCCCAATAGTAAAGATAAGCAGTAGCTATCATTATCATCATCATCATTATTATCCCAGAGGCCCAGTGCATGAAATTTGTGCACTGGTGAGGGTCCCTCAGCCTGGCCCATGCCCTCTTGCAGTCCTAGAGCCCTCAAAACAACTTAGGCCTGCTTTCCCCAGCAGTCAAACATCCTTAGCACTGCCACAGATGTGGGAGGGGCTCCTGTCACCACTGCTGTGCTCACCAGCTGTGAACCTGGTTTCTGGCTCAGTAGCGCCCCCCCTGTGGGAGCACACTGATCACCAGGGGACAGCTTCTGCCTTGAGAGGAATAGGGCTAAAATGGACTTTCCA
Source organism: Lasiurus borealis (assembly GCA_004026805.1). NCBI lineage: Eukaryota > Metazoa > Chordata > Mammalia > Chiroptera > Vespertilionidae > Lasiurus > Lasiurus borealis. Next base: position 11,639 of record PVJN01056007.1, on the reverse strand, counting down.
ACATCCCCCAAGGTGTCCTGTATTGTAAGAGGGCAGAGGCCCAGCTTAGAGACCCCCACCAGTGCACAATCACTGGGCCAGGGAGGGATGTGGGGGTTGGCCAGCTGGGGAGAGACTACGGGAGGACTCTAGGGCATGTCCAGCCTGTCGAGCTCAGTCCCAATCATCTGGACCCCAGCAGCAAGCTAACCTACAGGTCGAAGTGTCTGCCCCGTGGTGGTCAGTGCATATCATAGCAAATGGTTGGGCAGCCTTAGCATATTACACTTTGATTAGTTTAACAGATAACCAGACACTTAGCATAGTAGGCTTTTATTATATAAGATGATTATCACTAATACTATTGTTATATTACCATCCCAGATAGTAAATGGTATTCTAGTCATTGGGTCTCAGGTCCTTAGCTTTCTCTAAATACATTCTGACTTTTAGTTGACCCCAAATTAAACAACCTAATGTGTATATAATAAGGAATTTTCTCTATTCAATACAAGGGCCAAAACAAATTACAACAGACTTGTTGAAAACATCCAGCTCATAATCTAATTCACCATTACAAATGCTGAGAAATAAAACCAGGATGCTGGGGACTAGGCTAATTGAATGAATGATAACCAGATATTGGCCTGGCATTTTCCCCTTCCCTTCTCTCTTCTCTCTATATCACAAGGACTGGAAGCCTGGGAACTAAATGTCACTAACTCAGTTTTCAGCAGGGTACTGTGAATGGTTTAGGTGACAAGGAGATACACTTATGCAAGAATTAGAAGGCATAAAGGGGATGGAATTACTCTGCTTCCTCTGCTAGTTTTTGCAGATAGGGTTTTTTTTTTAATTGCATTTATTGGGATGATATTGGTTAATAAGGTTATACAAGTTTCAAGTGTAAAATTCTATAATACATCTTCTGTACATTGCATTGTGCACTCACCATCTAAAGTTTAGTATCCTTCCATCACCCATTTACCCTCCTCAACCTACCCCATTTCTTTCCCCCTCCAATAACCACCATTGTTCTAGGTGGCAATGAGTTCTCTTGTGTGTTTCTTTCTGTCGCACAGTTCACAAATGAATAAACTCATATGGTGCTTGCACTTTTCCATTTCACTTATTTTGTTTAGCACAGTACTCTCAAGATCCATCCATGTTGTTGCAAATGGCAGTAGCAAATGGGAGTTTTTAATAACAGCTTCCAAGTTCCCTTGAAATTCCCTCCTTTAGGGCTGCAGAGGAGCTATGAGGCCAAGAGTGGTTTTTATCAGTTGCTGACCACAGAATGGCATCAGAATCTCTCTGGCTCCTTGGATGGACCATAGCTGTGGTTGTCCTCTTGACTTTTTTCCACCAGTTCTCTCAATGATTTCTGTAGGTACCTTATCCTCCATATTAAATCTTGTTTTAGTTGAAATATCTAGAATGATTTTTGTTTTCCTGGATGATCCATGACTGACACTGCTTTTATTGAAAAATGATATTGACTCCCAATCTAGCTAATACCTCTAAGAGATTCGAGTAGTAAAATGTCAGGAATTAACTTTAAAAATTCTAATTCAGTGGCAAAGTTTAAGTTCAACAATAATAATAAAGAAAGCAGAACCCATTGCCATTTCTAAATGTCAAAGTAAATACCTTTTTACAATAAAAGATACCTTTTTCATATTTTACTCTGCCTCAAGATTCAACCTAAAACCATCTGTGATTAACAGAATGTTTGTATGTCCCCAAATTGATGTAAATTGTAGGTCTAGTCTGAAATGTGATGGTATTTGGAGGTGGGACCTTTGGGGTGTAATTAGATTTAGAGGAGGTCATGAGCGTGGAGTCCTCATGATGGAATCAGTGCCCTTAAAAGAAGAGGAACAGCAAGAAGGCAGCCATCTGAAAACCAGAAGGAGAGCTCTCACCAGACACCAAATCTGTGAGCACTTTGATCTTGGACTTCTCAGCCTCTAGAACTGTGAAAAATAAATGTTTGTTTCTTAAGCCACCCAGTCTATGATATTTTGTAAGAGCAGCCCACACTGACTAAGACAAGATACTGTCTTATACCAAAGCCCATGTTCTTAATCATGAGGCCATATCTTTCACACTACACTGTAACTGAGAGCCACTGCCACCCACTGAAGAGTAGCCTTGGGCCAAAATGATGCCTATGCTTAGACTCCAGAATCAGTGCCATCACCATGGAGAGATACCACATCCCATAACTACTCTACTTAAAATCTTGCTTCCTTCATGACAAAAGCCATTAGCCATGAGTTAGCATAATCATTCCCATTTCTGGGAACAGAGAGGTTAATGCTAAAAATATATATATACTTTTTTTTTGCTAAGAATATTTTAATGCTAAAAATTTTTTTTTAATTTATGGGCTCAAAATAAGGCTAAGTCTAAGGTGGATCTTTTTTATCTTAGGTTGGAATAAATATGTGATATGTATGACTGCAAGCTGTAATTTTGAAAACCATATAACATAAGAAGATTTTGTTTAGATCTAATTTAGCAAACCTTATCTAAGAATACCTCAAGGTTCCCACTTACAACAGGAAAAAGCCCAGAAGTGGATTTTTCAGAGATGTGGCCAAAGTCTCCTGTCTCACGAGGCTCCTCCTGCTAATGAGACACAAAGCAGATGGAAAAAGCAGCTGAGATTAGAACAGAGTGTTCTTTGAGGCTTCATGCTCTGTGTTTCCACAGCAACATCATACCTGGAAGAAAGCAACCTTGTGATACAGCTCAGCACATCTGTCTCCATAACAACAGGATCATGGCAACTTGGCCATGACCCCTCCCTCTTCCTCCTCAACAGTCACCACAGTAATTGTACTACACACCCTCAATTCCAGATGAACAACTCCACCTCTGAATTTCTTTGATGGATGTCTTAGTCAAGTTCAGACTAAGACCCTGAAATGAGAATTTGTCTTGGAACTGATTTATTAAAGAAGTGCTCCCCAGGGAAACCAGACAGAAAGGAGAGAGTGGGGTGGGAAGGGGAGAAAGCCAAGCAGCAGTGTTGCCCCAAGTACTGTGCTGCAGAGGGTAACCTCAGCCTGCTCTCAGAGTTGCCTGTATCCATCAGTGATTAGTTAGGAGTAACACCAAGGGGGTGTAAATCCCATGTATTTTCAGCTTTTTGCCTTGATGGAACAGCAGGCCCCAAAAGCCAGGAGTTCTGGAGAAAGGCTGCAAGCATGGGCTTTGGAAAGCACAGTGAAATCATGTGGTGTACAAAAATAGTAAAATGGTACTCAAGGGGAACTGAGAACAACTCCACCAGGTCCACTATGTTGGAGAAGACTAAGGAAGGATGGAGAAATGGATGTAGAAGAAAGGGTGAAGATGGTAATGTCCTCTTTCACACATGTCAGACAGTGTTTGTCTAAGGTTCTCCAAGCAGGCTTTAAATGCCAGGGTCAGAAAAAGCAAAGTCAACTGGCAGTTATTGATCATCAACAATGTACCTTGCATAGAAAGGAAAACATAGAAACATCATACAACAGGACATATTGTTCCATACAATAATCTGAGGTTCATGCTATCCAGAGTGAGATCATATGAAAATTGGAAATTAGGAGTGATGCTGCTTCCTTGCATGGCCTCCATGATGACACTTGTTAGTGGAGAGAGGACTCAAGTTATCAGAAAAGAGGCTGAAAAAGGATTGCCCCTCAACCCTGACATTCAGAAATTTAGACCCTGAGTTTGATTCTGCCCTATCCTTCACTTTCTTTGTGGCTTTAGACAAGTTCAATAACATATTTGAATATCATATTTTTTCTTCTGTAAAATGGATATGTTATATCCTACATTGGATATCCACTTTTGCAGAAACGGAATAGGCATTATTTTCCCTATCTCTCCCACTAAGTACAACTAAAAATCTTAGACAGATATAAAACTAACATAAAACTGTAAAGTGGAGAGAAAAATACAGACCAACTAGAGACCTCAGCACCTTAGGAAGGACACAGTGCTGAATTCCATGAGTTTTCTTTTTGCCTCATTTATCCCAGACTTGGAAATGAAGACAATGGCAACCTAAAAACACAAACAAGCACAGACAAAACAAAACAAAACAAAATTTAAAAAAAAAACAAAAACCTTGCTTATACTAGTCAAATGACAAGGAAATGAGAAATCTAGCAATATAAAAAACTTTTAGAGGAGAAACCAAGATGGCAGCATAGGTAAACACCTAAATTGCTGCCTCTCACAATAATTTCAAAACTACAACTAAAAGACAAAACAGATATTATCCAGAACCACAGGAAGGCTGGCTGAGTAGAAATTCTACAATTAGAAGGATAAAGAAAAGCACACAGAGACTCAGAGGAGCTGCAGAAGGCAGAGGTACTGAGGTGCGTGCACAGAGAGGGCTGGCAACTGAGTACACAGCTGGCTTTCTTAACTGGGAGAGAGACAAAAACTCCCAATGGTGCTGAACTCCAGTTTCAGGCAAGACTCTGGGGACCCAGACTCATTCAGGGAGAAATTGGACTATCTAGCAGTGGGCAGAACTCGAGGGTGGCTTTCTCTTAGAGATGCTTGCAGCAATTACCATGGGACACTGAGACATAAGGGCCTATTAGGGAAGGGCTTATGGGAAACCAATGCTGTCTGCTCTTACCTGAGACCCTGGCCCATCCAAGCTAACCATAGAGGCTTTTGCAAGTCTTGTCTCATAAGGGTGTCTTCAGCACAGAAGTTCTCGCAGAATAGACACAGCTGATCCTCACAGCCAGTTGGCCTACAGGTCAATTTCTCCCAGTGATACCAACAATAATCAAGGCTTAACTACAACAAGACTGTTCACAGAGCCCACAAAAGGTGCACCAAGAGTGTCCACCTCAGAGGCTGAGCCACTGGGCCCTCTAGGATACCTAGCACACAAAGCCACTCTATCAACTCAGGGAAACAGCCAAAATGCAAAGACAAAGAAACAGATCACAAATGAAAGAAATGGAAGAAAGCAAATGACTGGATATAGAGTTCAAAACCACGGTTATAAGGTTTTTCAAGAATTTTCTAGAAAAAGGCTGATAAATTTAGTAAGACCCTCGAGGATATGAAAAAGGACCAACTAGAAATTAAGCATACACTGACTAAAATGGAAAATATTATACAGAGATCCAACAGCATATTAGAGGACACAAGAATCAAGTCAAAGATTTGAAATGCAAAGACGTAAAAAAACACCCAACCAAAAATGCAAAAAGAATCCAAAAATTGGAAGATAATGTAAGGAGCCTCTGGGACAACTTCAAGTGTACCAACATCCAAATTATGGGGGTGCCAGAGAAGAGAGAGAAAACCTATTTGAAGAAATAATGACTGAAAACTTTCCTCATCTGGTGAAAGAAATAGACTTACAAGTCCAGGAAGAGCACAAAACCCCAAACAAAAGGAACCATAGAGGACCACACCAAGACACATTATTAACCTGCCAAGAGCGAAAGACAAAGAGAGAATATTAAAAGCAGCAAGAAAAATACAGTTACCTACAAGGGAGCACCCATAAGATTGTCAGCTGATTTCTCAACATAAACTATGCAGGCCAGATGGGAGTGGCAAGAAATATTCAAAGTGATGAATAGCAAGAACCTACAACCAAGATTACTCTACCCAGCAATGCTATCATTCAGAATTGAAGGTCAGGGAAAGAACTTCACAGATAAGAAAAAGCTAAAGAAGTTCATCATTGTCAAACCAGTATTATATGAAATGCTGAAAGGTATTCTTTAATAAAAGAAATAAGAAGAAAAAGGTAAAGATAAAAATTATGAACAACAAATACATATCTTTCAACAAGTGAATCTAAAAATCAAGTGAACAAAAAATCTGAACAGAATAAACTGGTGAATATAATGTAATTAGGGGCATAGAAAGGGAGTGGACTGACAATTCTTGGGGGGAAAGGGGTGTTGGAAGTATGGGAAGAGAGTGGACAAAAATCATACACCTATGGATGAGGACAATGGGGGTAGGGGATAAGGACATTAGGTAGGTTGGGAACTGAATGGAGGGGAGATTTGGGGGTAAAAAAGAGGAACAATTATAATAATCTGAACAATAAACATTTTTTAAAAATATTTTTTATTTATTTTTTACAGAAAGGAAGGGAGAGAGAGAGTTAGAAACATTGATGAGAGAGAAACATCAATCAGCTGCCTCCTGCATACCCCCACTGGGGGATGTGCCCACAACCAAGGTATATCTCTTGACCGGAATCGGACCTGGGACCTTTCAGTCCACAGGCTGACACTCTATCCGCTGAGCCAAACTAGTTTCGGCTGAACAATAAAGGTTTATTAAGTATGAAAAAAAATAGACTTTAGCCCTAACCAGTTTGGCTCAGTGGATAAAAATTTGACATATCCTACTGGTACAGCTAATCAATGTTCCTCTCTCATCAATGTTTCTATTTCTCTATCCCTCTCCCTTCCTCTCTGTAAAAAATCAGTAAAATATATTTTAAAAAGACTTTCAGATAGTAACTACTCTAGTCCAGCTCAAATACCTCAGAAAATACTGTGGCCTCATCATCATCCACTACAGAAAATGTAAAGTGGGGAGTCTGGACTTCCACCTTTGGAAGGTCATAATGAAGTACCCTACAACCAGTACCAGAAGCAGAAAGACAACATAATCACCAGGCAATCCCAAGCCCTCTCTCCCACTGCACCAATGGGGACTAGAACTTCCACCTCCACCTGGCAGTAGCAAAGTGTCTCCTTCTTCTTCACTGGGGTGGCATCAGAAAAAGCCTAGTGGAGAGTCAGAAATTTCCTCCTCACCCAATGATAACAAGAAAACCCCATAATTGTGTCAGTAGACCAAAAGGAGAGATTTAACTCTCACCACCACCCAGAGCTAAAGAAGAGCCCCTACTCCAAACTTGGGTGTCAGTGGTGGACAGATGGAGAACAAAGAATGAAGTAGCACCCTCACCCCCAGCCAGAGCAGTATCAGAAAAAGCAGCTAAAACATGGGTTCTAAATGATATTTAGGGTCATATAATATAAATATGTCCAAGTTTCCATTGAAAATCACCCATTATATCACAAACCAAGATACTGATCTCAAACTTAATGAAAATGTCAATCAACAGATGCCAAAAATAAGATGACAGAGATGTTAGATTTTGAGGCAGCCATTATAAAACTGCGACAAGCAGTTACTAACATGATTAAAACAAATGCAAAACTATGCCTCAGCAAAAAATTAGAAGATATAAAAATATCAAGTAGAAGTTTTATAATTATCCTATATAATAAAGATGTAATATGCAAATGATCATTATACGGTAAAGCATAACAACCGACCATGTAATGACCAGATCATGGATTAGTAGGGGGGTGGGGCAGCTAGCTACAAGGGGGCAGTGGAGAGTTACAGGAGGAGGCAGGGCAGCAAGCTATGAGGGGAGGTCAGGGGGAAGGGAAGTGGGGGGAGCTACAGGAAGACAGGGCAGCAGGCGGAGAGCTACTGGAGAGTGGCAGCGTTGGCACATGGATTTGTGTGCAGGGCTACTAGTAAAATATAAAAAACAAAATTAAAAGTTCAGTGATAGTTCACAGCAGAATGAAGAGGTACAGAGCAACTCATTGATATTAAATAATCTAAATATCCCTGTAACTATTTTTAAAATTAAATTCACAACTTTAAAACTTCCAAAAAGGAAAATAGCTAGATAGTTCCTCACAAAATATTCCTTCCTCTCTAAAAATCAATAATAATAAATGAAAAACAAACTAACAAACATGTTCTATTACCATGTGATCCAATAATCACATGGAAGTGATATTTACCCAAAGGAGTTGAAAACTTATATCCTCATAAAAACCTGTATATGGATTTTTATAGTCATTTTATACATAACTAGTTGCCCCGTGCACAAAAATCATGCACATTAAAAGGAGATTAATTGGAGGAAATAATTTAATATTGCTATTTGCTCCTTCTCTATAATAGAAGTATCAGAGAAGAAATTAGTAAAATGTATATGAAAACCTTCCTCCTGTCAGAGTCTGAGGCACACCGTAGGACCCAGAGTCAGGTTCCCGCCCACCCACATGCACCTCAAAATTGCGTGAGACTCAGACCCAGCCACTCCATGCCCCCACTGGGATAAATCCAGACTGGCCAGTCCTACCCTTATCAAGCCCCACCTTGTGTAGCCTCAGGTCCCCTGGCCCAGTGCCAGGACAGGGGCATGGCCTGAGGTCCTCCAGCCCAGACGGGGCGGGGCGGGGCATGTCTTGAGGTGTGGGACATGGCCTGAGATTTCCCTGTCAAGCCCTGCTGGGTGGGTGGCATGGCCTGAGGTCCCCATCAAGCCCCACCAGTGGGGGGATGCAGTCTCAAGTCCCCCAAGTGGCCTGGCACCAGGAGGGGGAAACAGCCTCAGGTCCCCTATCAAGCCCCACCAGGAAGGGGGGCACAGCCTCAGGTCCCCTGGCTCAGTGCATGGCTTGAGCTCCCCCAGCCTGGTGCCAGGGTTTGGGGGCATGGCCTGAGGTCCCCCAGCCTGGTTCTGGGGTGGGGAGAGCAGCCTGAGGTCCCCTAGCCCAGCATGATGGGAAATGCACCTTGAGATCCCCATCAAGCCCCACAGGTGGAGAGTGTAGTCTGAAGTCCCCTGTCCAGCCTCACCTGATGGGGGGTGCAGCCTGAGGTCCCCTGGCTTGGCCCTGGGGCGGGGGGCGCAGCATGATGTGTCCTAGCTGAGCACCAGGACGGAAAGCACACCTTGAGGTCCCCTGTCAAGCCCTGCCGGGGACCTCAGGGCTTGGAAGGCAGACTGAGGTTTTTCCCCTGTCAAGCCTTAGGGAGGCAGGGAGGGCATAGCCCCAGGTCCCTGCTGATTGCTTGTTAAGGCTCCTTATGGAAACTTGCTTCAGCTGTGGCTGTAACAATCTTTGTGATGGAGTGATGGTTAATTAGCCTATCCCCTCTTTATTAGATAGGATTGCCAAAATTTGGAAGCAACCAAGATATCCTTCAGAAAGTGAATGAATAGCCAAACCTGGTTTGGCTCAGTGGATAGAGCATCTGCCTGCAGACTGAAAGGTCCCAGGTTTGATTCCAGTCAAGGGCATGTATCCTGGTTGCAGGAACACCGCCTGTAGGGGGCGTGCAGGAGGTGGCTGATCGATGTCTCTCTCTCATTGATGTTTCTTACCATCTATACCTCTCCCTTCCTCTCTGTAAAAAATCAATAAAATATATTTTTTAAAAAAGAAAGTGAATGAATAAATAAACTGTAGTACACCCACACAATGAAACATTATTCAGGGCTAAAATCAAGCCAGCAAAAGACATGGAAAATTTTTAAATGCATATTAGTAAGTGAAATAAGCCAATCTGAAATTGTTTCATACTGTATGAGTCCAACTATATGACAGTCTGGAAAAAGAAAAACTATAAAGACAGTAAAAAGATTAGTAGATACCAGGCGTTAGCAGGGAGAGCATAGGGAATTTTTAGACCAGTGACACTACTCTGTATACTTTAATGATGAGTATACGTGATTATAGCTTTGTCCAAACCCATAGAGTGAACAATAGAAAAAGTGAACTCTAATGTAAACTCTAGGCTCTTGAGTGATATCGATGTGTCAATGTAACTATCAATTTAACAAAAGTACCACTCTGGTGGAGGATTTTGACAATGGGAGAAGCTGTGTACAAAGCAGGAGGTATATGGAAAATCTCTGTACCTTCTGTACCTTGCTGTGAATGTAAAACTGCTCTTTAAAAAAAAAAAGAATATTTTGAGAGAAAGAGGGAGAGAATGAGGAAGAAAGGCTATATATACTAATAAAAGGGTAATATGCTAATTAGACCAGGTGACGTTCTGGGAGACAGTCCAGATGTTCTTCCAGACAAAGCCATAGTGGCGGGGCTGAGGCAGAGGTGGTTAGGGGCAATCAGGCCAGGAGAAGGTAATCTGGCTGGCAGTGGGGGAGGGAGGCAGTTGGGAGCTAGCAGGCCAGTGGGGGGTGGGGTGGACAATTAGGTGTGATCAGGCTAGCAAAGGAGCAATAGGGGGCAAGTAGGCTGGTCACAGGGGGGGGGGGTAATTGGAGTGAGCAGGCTGGTGAGGGGCAATTGGAGGCAATCAGGCTGGCAGGATGGGGTTGGAGAGAGAGTTGGGGGTGAGAAGGCTGGCAGAGGGTGGACAGTTGGGGGCAAGCAGGCAGGCAGTGGCAGTTAGGGGTGATCAGGCAGGCAGGCAGTTGAGCAGTTAGGAGCCAGCAGTCCCAGATTATGAGAGCGATGTCCAACTGCCAGGGCCTAAACTGGCAGTCGGACATCCCCCAAGGGGTCCCAGATTGAAGAGGGTGCAGGCTGGGCTAAGGGACACTTCTTACCCTGTGCATAAATTTTGTGCACTGGGCCACTTGTTTAAAATAAAAACAGATAGCCCTGGACTGTGTGCCTCAGTTGGTTGTTTTCACATGTGACAAAAGGTTGCCAGTTTGATTCCTAGTCTGAGTTGTGGACTTTGGTCCCAGGTAGGGGCATTCTGGGGGCAGATGATCGATGTTTCTCTCTTCCTCTCTCCAAAAATCAATTTTAAAAATCTTTTAAAAAAAATGAAATAATAAAATAATAAAATAAAATGATAAAATAAAAGCAGATAGGTTTACTGGAGAATTCTATCAAACATTTGAAGAGAAATTAACACCAATTCTATACAAGCATATACCATTTTTATTGTGCTTCATTTTGTTGCACTTTGCAGATTCAGTACCTGTGTTTTTACAAATTGAAGGTTTGTAGCAACCTTGCACTAAGAAAGCTATTGGCCCCGTTTTTCAAATAGTTCACTTTGTGTCTGCATGTCACATTTTGTTAATTCTCACAATATTTTAAACTTTTTCATTATTATTATGTTTGTTATGTTGATTTGTGATTAGTTCATCTTTGATGTTACTATTGTAATTTTGGGGCACTGTGAACCATACTCATAACATGGTGAACCAATCTATAAATGTGTGTATCTGACAGCTCCCCTGACTAGTCATCCCCTCTCTCCCTCTCCTCAGGCCTCTCTATTTCCTGAGAGGAAATACTAAAATTAGGTAATAACCCTACAATGGCCTCTAAGTGTTCATATTAAAGGAAGAGTTGCAAGTCTTTCACTTTAAATAAAGAGTTAGAAATAATTAAGCTTAATAAGGAAGGCATATAAAAGCCAAGATAGGCCAAAAGCTAGGCCTCTTGTGCCAAACAGTAAGGCAAATTGTGAATGAAAAGTTCTTGAAGGAAATTAAAAGTCCTACTTCAGTGAACACAAAAATTATATTTAAAAAAATTAAGGTGAAATAGCCTTATTGCTATATGGAGAAAGTTTTAGTGTCTGGATACAACATCAAACCAGACACAAAATTCCCTTAAACCAAAGCCTAATTCAACGCAAGGTCCTAACTCTCTTCAGTTCTATGAGGCTGAGAGGTAAAGATGCTGCGGAGGAAAAGTATGAAGATGGCAGAGGCTGGTTCATGAGGTTTAAGAAAAGAAGTTGGCTGAGACCAGTTTTGCTCAGTGGATAGAGCATCAGCCTGCAGACTGAAAGGTCCCAGGTTCAGTTCCGGTCGGGGGCATGTGTCTTGCTTGGGGGCACAACTCCAG
>PVJN01056006.1:0-12904 GCA_004026805.1 Lasiurus borealis | reverse complement strand
TCAACCAGCATCTGAGGAGCAGGGCAGGTCCTCGGCCCATAGCCGGCGCCTGGGTCCTGGCTCAGCAGCCAGAGCGCTGCCCACCCCACCCCGCCCTTGCCCAGCACCTGCCCACCTAACCTCTGCGCCTGCTTCTCAGGGGAACGATGCCGAGGAGTCCAAGGGCGTCACCAGCGAAGGTAGGACCTGGCCCCGCCCGTCCGCCCGCCCATGGCCCCGCCAGCCTCGGACCCGCCCCAGCCTCTCTCTGTCTCTCTAGAATTCGACAAGTTCCTGGAGGAACGGGCCAAAGTGGCCGACCGGTTGCCCAGCCTGTCCAGCCCCTCGGCTGAGGGACCCCCGGGGCCCCGGCCCGGCGCCGCCCCCCGGAAGCAGACCCCGGAGAAGGACGACGACATGCTGTTCGCCTTGTGAGCGGGCTGCCCCCGCGCCCGGCCTTGGCCTCTCCCTCCCTCCGCGCCAGGGCTGCTCGGGGTGGCGTGTCCCCTCTCTCCTCGAGGCCGGGCCGGGTTGGGGAGCGGGAAGGCAGCGGTGAACGGGGCGAGCAGGTCAGTTCCTCGTCGGGACCCTGGCCCTCCTGCCTCCCCCACACCAGCGGCCACTCTGACTTTGCGGAGACCCCGAAGCCTGGACGCAGGCTGGCTGCTCGGTGGTCCCGTGACGCTCCCGCCCGGGTGACCATCCCGGAGGAGCCCCGAGCCCACACTGCCCCCGAGGCCTGGGCGGGAGCTGGGAGCAGACCCTTCTGTTGCAGCCTCTGGTCCCTCCCCTGGCCCTGCCGTGGGGGGCCCGGGGCGCTGAGCAGCTGGTGAGGGTGGGGGGTGGCCCAGCTGCCCCCCGTCCAGGTACGAAGCTGCACTGCGTGGGTCAGAGCGCCCCCTGGCTGCAGGGGAGGGTCGGGGCATGCCTGGCGCACCTGCGGCCCCTCCGTCTCCTCCACTGCCTTTCCCCTTCCCCTTCCTCTCCTGCCCGCCGGGCACGGGCCCCCACCCGTGGGCTGAGCCTCTTGTACTGGGAGAGGTGCCTTTAGTCCCCGATTAAAGGTAGAGAACCAGCTGTGACAGCGTTCAGTCGCCAGTGGAAGTGGCTTCTTGGTCTCTGCAGTGGGGGGACAAGTGGGCACTGGGAGCTGGGCCTCCAGGGAGGGCATCTGCGGACGCCAGGCGGAGCGGCAGACTGGCGGCCGCAGCCCCTCGAGCTCACTCAGACTCCGCGTGCACTGACCTGCCGGAGGCCCATTGCAGTCCCTCTGAGGGACGTTCCTACGTGCTCAGGGCGCCTTCACACTGTCCCCCTACCCCCCTCCACCAGCCCCTGCCCAGCAGTTGCAGCAGGAGCAGTGGGGGGTGAGGGTAGGGGGTGCTCCTGCAGGGAGGAGACCGCCGTCCCGGCAGGCGCTGGACTGGCTGTGCACGGGCTCATGGACCGGCACACAGCCCTGGGCAGAGCAGTTACCGCCTGGCACAGACGCCGAGGCTCCACTCCGTCCCCTCCATGCTGTCACGGGGTCCCTCCTGCGCCTCGTGCCCCACGTGGACACCAGCACCCTGTCTCGCCTGCTTAGCTCGTGCAGAGGTGGCCAGGAGCTGGGGACTTTGGCCCCCATCTGGGTGTCCACTGGCTGCCTCTCCAGCCGGCGTGACAGAGGTCACACCCAGAGGCCTTCCTGGGCGCTGCCAGCTGGACACAGTGTCCGCAGCCGCAGCTGGATTCTGGGCTCGGTCCATCGGTGGAGGAAGGCCCTGGCGCACCTGGGCTCGGTGACCCTCACTTGGTAACGCGCGCCTGCCCGCTGAGGCTGCGCTGGGCGGCAGCGTGTGGGGTCAGATACGCGGGCTCTGGCATGACTGTGGGGCGTGCGCACTCGCTCACATGCGGTGCGGCCACCAGCCCTGTCAGCTCCGACTCGCGAGGACCTTCCCAGGGCCTGGCCGGGGAGCCCCTGAGCTGCCGTCTCACCGGACAGAGGGCGCCCTCCCCTGCCCCTACAGCCCAGCTCTCAGAGTCCCCCTCCCTGCCCCCCCCCATGCCCAGCTGAGCTGCTGTGTGCCGTACCTGGCCGGGCCTTTCCACACTGCCCAACAGCCCTGGCAGCCAGCAGTTTCGATCACTGATTACTAGTGGGGAAACTGAGGCTGGGGGACCAGGGACTGACGGGTCACGTACTCAGTAATGGGAACGTGGGACCCAGGCCTTCACGCACGGTCTGCTGGGCGCCCAGGGAACCAGCACGTGACTTCAAGGCCTGTTGGCCCTGTCATGGCCGGAGTTGTTTATTCTTTCCTGCGGACGGTACCTGCTGAGCGCCAGCTGCACACAGGGCGCGGCCTCGGTGCTGAGGATATAGGTGGATGTGGCACCTGTTGGGCCACACGGGCAAAGGGGACAGTAACGACAGACATAAATTCAGGAAGTGCCACCTGCTCTGAAATGGAGGGAGGGGAAACAGGCAGCGTGGTGGGAGCTGGAGGTGAGGGAGGGGCCCGTGTAGAGCCAGGCAGGAAGGGGACCAGGAGACCACCCACTTCCCCTGGAGGGGGCAGCACTGGGCATCCCTCCCTGAGGCCCCTCCAGAGAGGCTGCAGGAGCCATCGGCACGGGTCAGGCTGGGCTTCCTGGCGCAGGCGGTTTGGGCCAATCCCTCAGCCACAGGAAGTCTGGCCCCCACAAAACTGGGCCAGCGGGGGGCTTGGCCTGTGCCCACAGAGCAGGATCAATGAGGCGCCAGCAGCTCCCACTGGGCCCAGCTGCCTCAGAAGCAGCCCATGTCCGGGGGAGGCTGAGGGGAGCCCAGCTGGAGGGGGGCAGGCGAAGGGGCCCCTTGGAGGCAGCTCTGGGGCCTGCGAGGAGGTGCTCACCAGAGCTCCTGGCAGCCCCTGGCAGAGCCTCTGCCCTCCTGGCTTCCTGAGCCACCAGGGCCCTCACTGGGCCTGGGCACTGCCCCCCAGTGTCAGCCCGCAACCTCCAATTGTCACACAACAGCAAAGCCTGCGTGGCCACTTCTCATCACACAGTGTGCTCCAGCAGTCAGCCCTCAAGGGGTGGTTGTGGGGTCAGCGGGAAGGACAGCACCTGCCGAGAAGATGTTCCCACGGTCCTCAGGGACGGTACCTGCCTCCAGGCACCAGTGACCTGGGACTCTGGCTCTCCAGGGGCTCGATGCCTCCGCTCCACGACAGCCTTTGCCCTCTCCTGGCCTGGGCTGCTGCCCCGAAGGGAGGCCCGGGCGCCAGGAGAACCCCCAGGCGTCCTGGGTCAGGAGCTCAGGTGAGCGCTCCACAGTGACCACGAGGTGGCAGCAGAGCTACACAAAGCCGGTCCTGCAGCGGGGCACTGGGAACGTGGGTGTCTGCCAACCAGCTCCTGCACTGCCCCTCTCTGCCCTCGGTGCCACCACACGGGTCTTTGTCCCCAAACCCAAGCCCCACACACACTGCCCTCTGCCTCCACACCCTCACACTGGTGGGGCTGGGAGCCCGAGTGGGAAGGATCTGCGACAAGCATGTCAAACTCAAAGGCAAACACGGACCAAAGTATACGTTTATGTGCCCTACAAAAAAAAGCTTCGATTTCCATAGAAACGGTTTATTTCCATAGAAACATGCTGAACACAAAGGGCTAAAATAAGTGAGTCATCATTAACACAAAATAATAGAACATTTTAATAAAAATATTTTTTCTTGGACATTAACTTACCAGACACTGAATAACTGCACAAATCAATAAGCGTAATGCAAATAAACCTGTTTCTCCTGTTCTCTAAAAGCGAAGTATTTCCTGTTGCGCACACCAGTCGGTATAAGACTAATGATGTGGCAATCGGCAGCTAAAATATTCCCTGCTGGTATTCGTGGAGAGAAAAAGTGTGCCCGTGCTTACGGCACGTGAGGGAAATGAATGCAACACTATTATAATAGTCATTAGCAAATGTCGTAGTTCATTATATGTATATTTTTTAAATATACTTTATTGATTTTTTACAGAGAGGAGGGGAGAGGGATAGAGAGAAACATCGATCAGCCAGCCGCCTCCTGAACACCTCCTACTGGGGATATGCCGGGAATCGAACCTGAGACCTTCCTGTCTACAGGCTGATGCTCTATCCAATGAGCCAAACCGTTTTGGCTAACAATGTTTTAAAAATTAAGTTACAACGGTATGTTTCTTACATACCGTTATAGTGGCGGGGCTGCAAAAATATTCCTGTGGGCCGCATGCAGCCCCAGGGCCTCAAGTTTGACATGCTTGCTCCACGGGGGAGACTTGAAGGAACCCCAGCCCTGGTTGACACCTACCCACAGGGTCTGGGGAGGGTTGATGAGATGCCTGGGGGCCTGGGAGGCACTACCCAGCCCTGGCCCCTGTGAGCCCTGAGCTGTGGGCACCTTCTCCATGGCGCGTGCGCACATGCACACACACACACACACACACACACACACACGCCTCCTCAGTGTGCACAGCATGCAGATGGTATTTCTCTTCTACCTACATTTGCAGAAAATCAGTGTTCACTGCTGTAACTCTGTCAGTGCAGCACCGTGATTCCTTAGGCACGGCCTTCCCTGTGTGTGACTTCCTTCCCCACCGGGGAGAACCGGTCCGTTACCCTGACATCCTGACTGGCCTGCTCCATCCTGGCAGTAGCCAGCCTCCCCTGCCACTGCCCGGCCTCACCCACTCGCCTGGGTGCCCCTGCCCAGACCCCCACCCCGGCAGACAGAGGGCTCAGGACAGGAGCGGAAGAGGAAGGGAGAGGAGGTCGTGTTATGGGTGATCAGAGTGAGCCCTGAAGTGAGGCCAAAGTCCCACTGTCCCGCAGACCATCTGAACGTGTGCAGTTCAGGTCCTGACCCTGCAAACCACCCCTGCCCCCCTTTGCATCAGAAGCCCTTGCTCAGTGCGTCACTTACCTCTTCTGGCCACAAGGGGGTGCCACAGACGGGCGGATCCCGCAGACAGGTAAACAGCGGCCAGAGGTCGCGGTGCGGTGCCCGCAGGAGGTTTCTTGGCTGGTACTCGCCCTTCTCCGCGTGTCTGTGTCCTAATCTCCTCTTAAAGGACACAGTCAGCGTGGATTAGGACCCAGCTCTCCTTAATAACCTCCTTCAGCCTTAATCACTTTCCCAAAAGCCCTGTCTGCATGCAGTCAGGGTCTGAGGTCCTGAGAGCTAGGACTTCAACAGATGGCGGGGTAAGGGGGTGGGGGAGGGACGGGGGGAGGCAGAGACTCTCTCAGTCCATAGCAGGCAGATAGACGGATTACCCCTGCACTCCCTGAGCCTCTCCCAGCTCACTGCTCTGCCCCCTCACCCCTGCCTCCTCTCTTGAGGGTGGCCTGCAGCTCCATCTTTGGGCGGCCTGGTCTGGGGAAGGACCAGTCAGGGCCAGGGGCAGAGCGGATGGGGAGAGGAGGAAAGGCCATGGGTACGGAGCCGGGGCTGGCCTCCGGGTCCACCCGCTGTGTTAGAGCAGATCCAGGCCGTGAGCCGGCAGCACCAGGCAGGCCTCTCCCCGCGCCTCTGACCCCTCAGGACTCTGTCCTCTCCCTGCCCCTCTCCCCCCAGGCCAGCCTGCACCCTCTCCCCCAGCACCGGGCTGACTCCCTGCTGGGGCTGCCCTTCCAGGTGTGGCCCCCAGAGGCAGGAGCCCACAGCACCCAGGGCCCCAAGTCCCAGGGGGTCCGAGTCACGTTGGCGGGGCCGTGGGGCACGGTGGACAGGGAGGGCCGCCTGTCACCCAGTGCGGGGGCCTGGGAGGCCTCTTGTTCTGGGGGGCCAGGCCCGGGGAGAGGCAGCCCCACCCCGAGAGTCAGGGAGGGCAGGGGGGTCCCCCGTCGGGAGGGACCCCGCGTCTGGCCACACAGCCACGGACTGGCCACCTGATCTGAGGTGAGCCCCTCCCCCTCTCTGGGCCTCGGTTTCCCCATCCGTTGCCGAGGGGAGCGAATGAAGCGATCCTTCGGCCTCTGCCCACACGGCCATTCTGCCCCCCCCTCTTCAGCCTCCAAATCCCGCGCCCCTCCCTCCAGAGAGGACAGAAACGAGGGGCAGGAAATCCTCCCTGCACCACGCCGGCACCCGCAGGTGTGGGAGCCCCGGCACCCCGTCATCGGGACTGTGGGTGGTGGGGGTGGCGGGTACCCGGCCTGGGGTAGCCTCCTCCCAGGGGTGGAGGGGGGCTGGGGGCCCTGGCGAGCGTGGCAGGCTCAGGAAGGAAGTGAAACCCCAGCGGGGAACGTCCTGCACTCGCCCCACCCCAGCCCCCAGAAACGGGAAGCAAGCGGCCCCCCTAGAAAGAGGAAAGGGGGCAGCCCGTGCCCCCTGCCCGCGGGTGCAGTTGGGGGTGGCCCGCTGGCGGCTGCTCCTGCGGTGGAAGGAAAGGGGACCCCCACTTTGGGGAGAGGGTGAGGCGCAGGAAGGCAGGCTGACTGAGCTGGGGTCACACAGCCGGGACGTGGACAGGCCCGAGTACTCTCTTCCGGGAAGGAAGGGTTCGGATGGAGGTGCGGTGAGATGCCTTTTTCAATGTGTTTTTATTGCCCCGGCTGGGGAGCTCATTGGTTAGAGCGTCGTCCCGATGCACCAAGGCTGGGGCGTCCATCCCTGGTCAGGGCACAGACAAGGATCAACCAGTGACTGAATGAATACGTGGAACAACAGATCCATGTCTCTCCCTTTCTCTCTCTTTTTTCCTCGCCTCCTCTCTCTAAAATCAATAAATACAAATTTCGCCGAAATCGGTTTGGCTCAGTGGATAGAGCGTCGGCCTGCGGACTGAGGAGTCCCAGGTTCGATTCCAGTCAAGGGCATGTGTCCTGGTTGTGGGCATATCCCCAGTGGGGGGCATGCAGGAGGTGGCTGATGGATGCCTCTCTCTCATCAGTGTTTCTAACTATCCCTCTCCCTTCCTCTCTGAAAAATCAATAAAATATATATTTAAAATATAAATAAATAAATACAAATTTCAAATATGTATATTTTTTATTATTGATTTTAGGGAGAGAGAGGTAGAAGCATTCATGATGAAAGAATCATTGATTGGCTGCCTTCTGCACGCCCCCCACTGGGGATCAAGCCCACAACCTGGGCATGTGCCCTGACTGGGAATCGAACCATGACCTCCCAGTTTATAGGTCAATGCTCAACCACTGAGCCACGCCGGCTGGGCAGGGAGGAGATGCCTTTTACTCTGGAGCAGGGACTGTGTTTGAGGCTGTGTGGGGCCAGAAAAGTCATATTGTGTGTATGTGTGTGTGCATGTGTATGTGTGTGTACGCGTCTGTCACATGTGCACAGGCAAATGGATGTGCGGGCCCAGGTCTGGTGGGCTAGAAGGCAGGTTAGTCTGCAGAAGCGTCCCGGCACCTGTAGGCGGCAGGCTGGCAGGGAAGGCAGGGTCCCTTCCAGGGGTGGTTGGAGGCCTGGAGGTGAGAACAGCCAGGGCCTCTGGCCCCGCATCCGTCCCTCCCTGTCCTTTTCCTCCCACCCATTCCCCACGGGTCAGAGGACACAGACCAATCAGCATCCTTGCTCCATCAGCGCTGCCCAGAGCCCCACAGACACTGCCACTCAGAGGACCCCAAGGCCCCACACCCAGCAGGGACCACAGGGGCACTGCTAACAGGGAAGGTCTTTTCTGCCTCCCTCCCGCCCCTCCAAGCCCCTCCCACAAATCCCCGAAGGGGGGGGGGGGGGGGGTGAGGCAGTGGGAGCCAAATCAGCGGTGAGACTGAACTTTGAGGCTGGACTGGGTCAGGCTTCAAAGTGATGAGAATGAGGGGTCCACAGGCGGGGGGGTGGGGGAGAGGGGGGAGAAGGGGAGGGGAGGTGGGCGCGGCCCAGGGCAGTGGAGGGAGGACATGAAGGATGTTACCATGTCATGTCGCATGGGGTTTGGGAAGAGAGACTTGCCCTGCAGGGAAGAGGAAGATGGCCGAGGTCCCAGTGCCGCTGGAAGAGGAGAGGGCAGCTCAGACCCAGAGAGAGCCGCCGGCGTGGCTCCGGGCCGAGCAGCGGCTTATGAACCAGGAGGTCTCCGTTCGGTTCCCGGTCAGGGCAGGTGCCTGGATCCCCAGTGGAGGGCGTGCAGGAGGCAGCCGATCAGTGGTTCTCTCTCGTCACTGATGCTTCTGTCTTTCTCTCCCTCTCCCTTGCTCTCTGAAATCAATAAAAACATATTAAAAAAAAAAATAGAACCAGAGCCGAAACCGGTTTGGCTCAGTGGATAGAGCACCGGCCTGTGGACTGAAGGGTCTCAGGTTCAATTCGGTATCTTGGTTGCGGGCACATCCCCGGTAGGGGGCGTGCAGGAGGCGGCTGATGTATGTCTCTCTCTCATCGATGTTTCTAACTCTCTATCCCTCTCCCTTCCTCTCTGTGAAAAATCAATAAAATATATTTTTTTAAAAAGAATCAGAATCAAAACTGGTTTGGCTCAGTGGATGGAGCATCGGCCTGCGGACTGAAAGGTCCCAGGTTCGATTCCAGTCCAGGGCACGTACCTTGGTTGTGGGCACATCCCCAGTAGGGGGCGTGCAGGAGGCGGCTGATGTATGTCTCTCTCTCATCGATGTTTCTAACTCTCTATCCCTCTCCCTTCCTCTCTGTGAAAATCAATAAAATATATTTAATAAAAAAAAAAGAACCAGAGACCACAGAGAGTCAGGGTCAAGTGAGCTGCCACCCCCTGCAGGTGGCCAGGCACAGGCAGAGAGAGTGGGCTCGGGGGGCGGGGGGAAGCAGTGCACCCTGAAAGGGTTTGTAAGGACAGACCTGTTGTAAGACGCCACGTGAAAGTGTCTTCTGTGGACCGAATGTCACCCCGAGATCCTGCGGGGTAGGTTTGCGGAAATGCAGCCGGGAGGGGTGAGGTTTCGGTGAGTCAGCACAGGCCCGGCCGGACCCTCAGGAAGAGGCGGAGCAGCAGGGGAAGCTGCGAGGGGCCCCCGGGCTCTGAGCTCCGAGGACTCTGCCTCTCACTGGCCACCAGGAGGGGACTGACCTTCAGTCTGCCCTCCCCCCGGCAGTGGCTTCCTCAGTCCAGGCCAGAAGGAGTTTCAAAAGGCTAATCTGATCATATCTCACCGATCTGCACCCCCAAACCCCACACAGCCCTGAACCCTGCGCTGGCTCTCAGGTTAAAGCTGAACCTGCTGGCCCGGCCTCCAAGGCTGTGCAGGGGGAGGCAGGGCCTGGCCAGACCCTCCAGGAGCTCGGCACTGGGACACAGAGGCTGCCTTCCCGCCTGACCCCCAGGCCTGGGTACCAGCTGCTTCCTCTAGCGCTGCCCGCCCCGGGGCCACTTACTCAGCCTCCCTGACTGGACTGTGACTCCTGAGCTCCTGACCGGGTCACTCATCCCTCCGGCTGCACCTCCGGGACGGCACTGGCAATGCGGAATGGAGTGGCCACAGCGGCTCAGAGCCACGCCTGAGACCTGTCCTCCTTCACACCCTGGCGCTGGGCCCCCATGCGCCGCATCGCGAACACCCTGAGCAACCCCACTTCCCGGGGAGACAGGAGAACGGCCTCCCCTGGTCCAGAGTGGGCAGCCCAGGGTCCCTGAGTCCTGTGCTCTGCGGGACACCAGGCTCCAGGTCACGTCTTCCCTCCTTTTTTTATTGCCATCCCCCCCTCCTTCTCTTCCTCCTCCTCCTTTTTTAAAAAAATGTATATTATTGATTTCTTACAGAGAGGAAGAGAGAAAGATAGAGAGCCAGAAACATCGATGAGAGAGAAACATCGATCAGTTGCCTCTTGCACACTCCCCACTGGGGATGTGCCCGCAGCCAAGGCACATGCCCTTGACCAGAATTGAACCTGGGACCCTTCAGTCCTCAGGTCAACATTCTATTCACTGAGCCAAACCAGTCTTAGCATGTCTTTCCTCTTGTGCGGGGCTCAAGTTCAAGGTACCTGTGTGTCCCAGGCTTCTGCTCACTCACTTCAGGGGGGGTGGGGGAGAAGGAGCCGGTGGCAGGGCCACAGCACTTAACTTTATCCATGACACAAGGACGGAAACGTGCCCTCAGTCATCGTTACTCTCTACCCGGGAATCAAAATGAGCCGGGGGCAATGGGAAACATTCGGCATGGGCAATTTCACTTCACACAAGCCTCGGAGGAGGTACTGTTATTATCTCCGTTTTACAGGCAAGAAAACTGAGGCCCAGAGACATGTAGAGACGTGGCCGGGTCACAGGACTTGTTCCTACTGGATTCAAAGCCAGGTCCTAGGGATGTGCTTACCCACCAGGATTTATTTATTTTTTTAATATATTTTATTGATTTTTTTTTACAGAGAGGAAAGGAGAGGGAAAGTTAGAAACATAGATGAGAGAGAAACATTGATCAGCTGCCTTCTGCACACTCCCTGCTGGGGATGTGCCTGCAACCAAGGTACATGCCCTTGACGGGAATTGAACCTGGGACCCACAGGCGGACGCTCTGTCCACTGAGCCAAACCAGTTAGGGCCACCACCAAGGAAAAACAGCCCAGCTGGCATGGCTCAGTGGTTGAGTATTGACCTATGAACCAGCAGGCCAAGTATTGACCTATGAACCTATCAGGGCACATGCCCAGGTTGCAGGCTCAAACCCCAGTATGGGGCGTGCAGAAGTGGCTGATCAGGTAGCTGATTGATTATTCTCTCTCATCATTGACTAGAGGCCTGGTGCACGAATTCCTATGGGATCAGTCTGAAAACTATTCTCTGACATCCCCCGAGGGGTCCTGGATTGGGAGAGGGTGCAGGCCAGGCCAAGGGACCCCACTGATGCGTGATCAGGGTCAGGGAGGGACGCAGGAGGTTGGCCAGCCAGGGAGAGACCACAGCAGGGCTCCAGGGCATGTCTGGCCCATCTCATTCAGTCCCAATCGGCTGAACCCCAGCAGCAAGCTAATTTACCAGTCAGAGCGTCTGCCCCCTGGTGGTCAGTGCACATCATAGCGAGCAGTTGAGGGACCTTAGCATATCATTAGCATATTATGCTTTGATTGGTTGAACAGATGACTGGACATTTAATATATGAGGCTTTTATTACACTGAGTGACCAGATTATATGATCTTTGAATGAATAATAATCTGGCCACTGTGTGTGTGTGTGTGTGTGTGTGTGTGTGTGTGTGTTAGAGGCCCAGTGCATGAATTTGTGCATGGGTGGTGGCCAGGAGAAGGAACATGGCAGCTGGCCAGCCTTCCTGATGGTCCAACTCCTGATAGAGGGGACAATTTGCATTATTAGCCTTTTATTATATAGGACAGTGGTCGGCAAACTCATTAGTCCACAGAGCCAAATATCAACAGTACAACGATTGAAATTTATTTGGAGAGCCTAATTTTTAAACTTAAACTTCTTCTAACGCCACTTCTTCAAAAGAGACTCGCCCAGGCCGTGGTATTTTGTGGAAGAGCCACACTCAAGGGGCCAAAGAGCCCCATGTGGCTCAAGAGCCACAGTTTGCCGACCATGGATATAGGA
This sequence comes from Lasiurus borealis, assembly GCA_004026805.1. NCBI lineage: Eukaryota > Metazoa > Chordata > Mammalia > Chiroptera > Vespertilionidae > Lasiurus > Lasiurus borealis. The sequence continues at coordinate 1,425 of PVJN01056006.1, read as the reverse complement.
TATACACTGAGTGGCCAGATTATTATGGGTTCAGAGATCATCATAATCTGGTCACTCAGTGTATATAGGATGTTGCAAATTCTCCCTCCCTCTCCCTTCCTCTCTGAAATGAATATATATATATATAAATATATATATTTTTTAATAGAAGGAAAACAGTGTCATGTATATTAATAGATCCCGTTTCCCCTTGCTCAGTGACCACTTCCTGTTTGACACAAAGGCACTTTTCCTGAACTACACCATCAGTCACAGGCCTGATCAAAGCACATTGAAAACCTGGTACTGAAATGCTTCTGAACTCTGCACCCACCAGCTGAGTGAGGCAAATCTAGAACATGCGACACTTTCAACATAACAGACCTGTCTCTTCAAAACCATTCTCTGAGCCCTAGCCAGTGTAGCTCAATGGACAGAGCGACCGCCTGCAGACAGAAGGGTCCCAGGTTAGATTCCGGCCAAGGGCACATGCCTGGGTTGCGGGCTTGCTCCCCAGTAGGGGGCGTGCAGGAGGCAGACGATCAGTGAAGCTAATCCTTTCAGCTTGCTGGAAGGCCTGACGTTGGTTCTAAGTGGAAAGGGAGAAGGAGAGAAGCGGATGGGAGGGGGTGGCTGGTGAGCTGGCTAAGTCAGAGCCCCTCCCGGTTTTAGAGCCCAGGACCCCGGGCCGCCACCAAGCACCAGACTGGGTGCTAGAACAGGGGGCGTTTCTCCGCTCATAGATACCAGGAGGGAAGTCCACGCGGCAGCGGGTCTGGCCCCGCCGGCCCCTCCGAGGTACAGGCAGCTCTGAGGGTCCTCCAGGCCCCCTGTGCCCGCGCTGGGTGGGCCCCGCCTCTGCCAGGACTGACACAGTGGCTGAGGGTTAGGGGCCCCCCTTAGGCCCCCATTTTAACTTCCTCGCCCCTTCCTCACCCCATCTCCAAACAGCCACCTTCTGCCCGGCCTGGTGGCTCGGTGAACCAGGAGGTCACCGTTCGACCTGTGAACCAGGAGACCCCGGCTCAGTCCCCCATGTGGTGTGCAGCAGGTGGCCAGTTAATGATGTTCTGTCGTCACTGATGTTTCTCTCTCTCCCACTTCCTTCCTCTCTGAAATCTATAAAAATAGTTGTTCAAACACAATCACATTCTGAGGTATTGGGGATGAGGGCCTTGACGTATGAATTGGGGAGACCATAACAGACCTAAGGCTGCCTTGAGCTACACCCCAAACTCTACAGGGGCGCAAACAGGCCTTTTCAGTCCACCTGTTCCTCCTTCCTGCGGAGCCAAAGCTGGGCTCCTAGAAGGAGGGAGACTGTCCCTCCAGCTTCAACCCCACCCACCTTCTCCCCTCCCCCCAACAGGCCTTCCCGCTCCCCACCCCCCACATCACTCCCAGCACACGTGACCCACACACCAGCTGCCTAGCCAGCTGCTCAGG
>PVJN01056005.1:0-12904 GCA_004026805.1 Lasiurus borealis | reverse complement strand
ACAAGGAATGGAGACAAGACAAAGTTCTGATCAAGTCTCGTTTATTCAACAGCAGTTCGGGGTATTTATAGGGAGAAGGAGAAATGAGGCCTAGCCCTTAAGGTGAAACACCTGTCCTAGCCCTTAAGGCGAAACACCTGACTTACGGGAAAGAGATAGGGTTTGGGGTAATTGAAACCTAGCCCGAGGTTAGTGCTAATGTGGCTGAAGCTTACTACAAAATGGCTGTCAAGCACAACAAGTTTCCCACACTTCCTTCTCTCTCTCTTTCCTCTCTCTAAAATCAATTAAAAATAAAAGTAGCAAAGGATCAATAACAGTGAAATACTAACATAGTTTTAAAATAACACTCTGTACCAAAAACAGAGAATAATGAATGTGGTACATTGGGTCACCTGAGGTAGGTAAACATTTTTAAAGAAAACATTTTGCATATATAATCAAACCCTGGAAAAGTTTTGGAGTACTTAGAATATTGACTCTCATGATGTGTCCTGGTAAAGTCTTTTAACTTTTGAGATAATAGAGAATTTTGGAGCAATTTCAAAGACAAGTACAAAGATATTAATTTTAGGATTTATTAATTAAAGTGGCCTCTAAGTATTTCTAATATAATTTTTTAAAATATTATATGCAGACAAGATTAGTTAATAAAGCAAGTGAAAAAAAAAGCAGTATAACTAATAGTTTAGGTAGGCTATCCTGTGACTGCACCTCTGATACAAACCCACTTGCATCCCCTCAACAGATTGAAGCTTCTTTTTTGCTGCAAAACGCTTTATTGTTTCATTTGGTCCAATGCATGGAAGAGGGCTTCGGGTAAAAGCCAGGTACTAGGGGACTGCAGAGGGGCCCCTCAAAAGCCTCTGGGCTCCCAAGGCTCCTAGTCCTGCCTGAGGGTCAGCCTTTCAAAGAGATACTTGCCCAGCCCAGCCTGGGGCTGGAGGTTGGACAAAGGGTTGTCCCTGGGTCTGTTCTGCTCAAACACTGTTGAAGGAACATCACCCAGGACCACTGAGGGCACTGCCGAAGCTGCTTTTTTTTATTGGAAGAACTGGATTAGAAAGCCAAGGAAACTCAGAGGTAGCTGGACGACTTGCCAAAGGTGATTATTCAGTAATTTCCCCCAAATAGTACTCTGGCAAGTCATCATGAAGAATCTGGATAGCCTCATGTACTTTTTACCTAGAATGACACCAAATTCTGTGAAAATGGGACCTGAAATCAAATGAACCAGTTTCAAAATGAGTTGTATATGTTAAGTTTGACGAAGCAATTAAATTGATACCCCTTCCCCTGGGAACTGACCTTTAGGCCACTTCACAATGGACATTCCACTTGCTTAGACCACATTCTACTTGCTTAGACCATTCTCTCTCCCCTCCGGAGTTTCCAAGAATCCAGACCTGCACAGAGAATTCTCCACCCAGAAAAAGCTCACTGAGAGCTCTTTAAAAATCTCTGACTCCCCTCCCCGTCTTTGGAGGCTGGTGCCATTTTGGGGCTCAGCCCATCTGGTATCCAGATGACCTATTAAATTCATAATTCTTTACCCCTTTTGGCCTTGTGCGTTCCTCCTTCGGCAACCCTAACACAGGGCAGGACAGCACTTTCACATACCGGGAATTTTAACTGTCTTACATAATTAGGCAACACAGCTAGTTAAATGTCCAACACAGCCTTTAAAACCCCTAAACCTATTATTTTGTTACAGTGAAGTTGACATAATGGGCTAATTTGGTCAAGGAAGTGTCCATGGAAGCTGAAAGTCCATTATATAATAAAGTAAGTTTTCTGAATGTGTATGTTAAAAAATTGACAAATTAGTTAGTTTACCTTTTTTAACTTATGTAGACACATTGGTGTAATTAAGATTATGCATGAAAAGTTTAACTGCACAGAAACATTTTTCTATACTTATTACTGTAATTTTTAATTTATACCGAATATGTCTAGTAAATGTGTGCATTCACCAGCCACTGTGAGTAGAGAAATGCACAGGTCTGGAGTGTGGCTTAGTGCAAGTCACATGGGCAGGTAGGAGTTAAAACTGCTGCAGAAAGTCACCCTCACATGACAACACAATCAATTGCCCTTGTGACTCAGTGTGCTAATCACGAAACATGCTAATCATTTACTGGACATTATTTACATGTGGTGACTCTTGGTTTTAACTATGTAGTCTATAGTTGTAGATATGTAATATTTATAGATTTCAGTTAAAATTCTAGTGTTTTTTTTCCAACATGTGGCCTATTCCCTAAAATTTGTTAAAAAATAACCTGTTAATTTAAAACAAATCTTGGTTAAATGTGTTTTAAAATGAACATGGTGCTAATTTTTCACATATGACGTACAGACTGGAAATTTTGTCTGTTAAATCTGAAGTCCCTTAAATCGAGGTTTGCAAAATCGAGAGTTTACTATACATTGAAACTGTAGTTGATTGCAAGACTGAGAAAAATCATTGATGATATACTAGTATTGTCCAGATACTGCATATGGCCACACATGACTACAAATATAATTTTCTTTGGAAATAGTGAAGTAATTCTCTGAAAACAGAGCTGGGCAAATTTTGTATTTTGGAGAAGAATCTAGTCGCTAAAAATTTTAAGCTCCACCCTGGCCACGGTGGCTTAGTTAGTTGGGCATTATGTTGGGCAATAAGGAGTTACTGGGTTCAGTTCCCAGTCAGGGCAGATGTCTGGGTTTCTGGCTCAATCAATCCCCCATGGGGGGACCTGCAGGAGGCAGGGGGTCATGTATCCCCTTCAGATAGATATTTCTCTCTGTGTGTCCTTCTCCCTTCCTCTCTCTTTAAAAATCAATAACATTTTTTTTTTAATTGCAAGCTCCTTGAAGGCAAGAGTCAGCTTTATGGGCCTGATTTGCCCCCGTGCCAGGCACACTGTATGGAGCAAATTAAAACATGAGTGAAGGCATCACCAAGACCTCCTTACAGGCTGATTTGTAGGGAATACTGGTAGTTATGCTCTAATTTGATGTCCCACAAACATGTTTAAAAGTGGCCGCTCAAATGCAGAGTGGCCATGAATTGTGCTTTAATCTGGAGAGTGAGCTCTCCATAAATTAGAGATAATTGACTTTGCCACTTTCAATTCCATTGAGCATTTCTTGGGCTCCTTCTGTTCTTGATGTGAAGCTGTGTAAATTAAGACCATTTCAAATGCAAATGTACTTCTTTTCTACCTCACACTGCTGGCGGCCCTAACTGTCCTCTTTCAGGGAGCACTATCCTATGCTCACTGTCCATAAAGCTTAACAGAGACAGAAATGCTGGTTTTGATTTGCTTCCCAGATCCATGTATGTATGTGCAGCACATGCTACCTTCAGATCTGGGCCTGCGTTAGAAGAAATATTTTTTAGACATGAGTGGTTTCCTGTTAAATAGGAGATGATTGCCAACTCGAGTTTCTCCATGACAGTCCTGCCAAAGTGAAAGAGGGCAGCTCTCTCTTCATTTTCTATTTATCTGAAGCCTTTTCCCGACTTTATGTTGCCCGCTGAGCCCATCTCCTCCTCGGGATGTCCCACTCGCATGACCCCAGATTCAGCTCAGGGTAGCTTTCTCCTTTCCTCAGACTCACAGCTTTAAAAGAATCAATGTATTGTTGGAGTCTGATATGCTGCCCTCAGTTGTCTTAACCTGGCTGTTTCTCTAAGGGTACATTTCTCTGGAATTCTAGAATGTTTCACTTCTTGACTTCGCAGTCAAGGATCAGTAACTGTTTTCAGCAGCTTGCAGGCCTGAGGCCGTGGATGGGGTCAGAAACGGATGACTTGAGTGAGGAGACAGCTCTGGCAAAATGCAGTCTTATTTTGATCAGTGTCTGGACCACAGACAGTGTGGTTTTAATCTGAAATGGGGAACACAGTGACATTGCCAGAGAACTTTGTACATTGTTGGTTCTTTTATTTGGGCTAGCATGGTACCCAGATTGCGGTCCCAACTTTCTGCCAGAAAACCCTGAGGACTGCACTTTGTACTTAACCTGGTTTGGAAGTTTGGCAAACTGATCCATAAATTAACGAAATTGGAAGTATCCAAAAAGGTCCTCTGGAAGTTACCTGCCTTTAAGTAGCATGCGTTAAATGCTTTGTGAGTCTTCCCGTTTTAATAATATATCATCAGATATGGAGACTCACTCACAAATGATTTCAGTATATCTCCTTTGAACATGTCACAGGCTACATAAGAATTTGATGAGTCTGTCGTTCCTCAGCATATTCCTTTAATAAGTTCAAAGTGTTCTTAGGTTACCTGTGTGATGTCAGTTACACATTTTTCTGAATTGCCTATGTGAATTTTAACATAACTATGAGTCTGACATATGCACATTATCTATAATAATAAAAGCATAATATGTTAATTAGACCAGACAGCCAAATGACCTTCCAGATGTCATTCCAGACATTCTTCTGGATAAAACTGCAGCAGCGGGGGCCAAGGCAGAAGTGGTTAGAGATGATCAGGCAAGCATACAGAGTGGGGGATGATGAGGTAGGCACTTGAGTAAATAGGGATGACAAGGCAGGCAGGAAAAGTGGTTAGGGGTGATCAGGCAGGCAGGCGAGCAGTTAGGGCAATCAGGAAGACAGGCAAGTGGTTAGGGGCAATCAGGTAGGCAGAGTGGCTAGGGGTGATCAGGCAGGCAGGCAGGTGAGCAGTTAGAAGCCAGCAGTCCCGCAGGAATCCCTGAAGGACTGGGCCTTAACCAGCAGTCAGACATCCCCCAAGGGGTCCCAGATTGTGAGAGGGTGCAAGCCAGGCTGAGGGATTCCCCTCTTTCATGCATAAATGTCATGCACCAGGCCTCTAGCATATATATATATATATATATATATATATATATATATATATATATGTATGTATATATGTATATATATATGCATGCCCAGGGACTTGGATGACAGAATGACCAGAATGACAGGTGGCTATAACATGCACTGCAGCAGCCAACCAGACTGATCTGGCCCCCCATCAGTCCCCAACACCCCAATTAGGAACTGTCTGTGGCTCCTCCACCCTGCCAGCCTGGCCTGATGGGCGGGCTGGCTGGATTCCATCCATGCATGAATTTGTGCACCAGGCCTCTAGTATAGTATATAAAAGACTTCCTTGAGATTTTTTTCATGGTAAATGCCTGAACTATGTCTGTAGCTTAATCCTTAATTCACGACATTGGACTTGGATCCTTGCTGAAATCTGAACACACTATAACTGAGGCTTATTAGTTATGCAAAGATGAAAGTGAACTTCATTCATTATGACCAATCCAACAAAAACTCATTAAAATTTATTTGAACAGGTCTTAGTTGCCTTGAATTCAGGCATAGATTTATCCTTGTGTCTTACAGATGCATTTGCCATTATTTCCTCCCATCAATATAAATCTATCTCCTTCCATTTGAAAAATTTTCATTTACTTTTAATAAGTCAATTTTTTAAAATGAAAATTTCTGTAAACTCCTACTTTGTATGTATAAATGTCTCAGCAAAAGAAAATAGACTGCTTTCCGATCCTCTATCTTTCTATTAACATGCCTACAGGTTTAGTTCAGTCCTTGGGAATAGCACGACTCTACTGGTGTTAGCACAGATATTCATCTCCATTACACACGTCTCTCCGTTCATCTCCTGGACTATAGACATGAGTGCACCGTGAATGTATATCTATCTACATTCTCAGGATTTACTTTGCATTTGGAAATGCTCTTATTTTGCAAGATAATACATATAAATAAAGATTTGCTTCAACAATAATTTTATTTCTGAATCTGTTCTGAATTATCATTCTTACTCTATCTTCACATTCATTCATCCCCAAGGTTTTTGTGGTGCAGTATTTGCTGATGTATTGGCAATGATCCAGCTTAATGACTCTCTTGCTCTTCCTCTAACATGGAATGTTTTCCCACTCCATGCCTCCCCATGTCACTGCCTTTGCCTGTCATGTCACCCATGTGTGTCCATGGCTCCCTCTCTTGCCTCATTCAGCAATCAATCCAATTCCCCATTTTCCCTTACTCTGCTCCAGCTGGTTTGCTGGCACCTGTCTCCACGAGATACTATGGTACACAATTATCGCTGTATTGATTGGCTGATTGCCTATCTCCTCTACTGCAATGTAAATTTCATCAAGGAAGGTACTTTGTTTTCTTCATTATTTTACCCCATGATCTAGATGAGTGTGTGGCATGGAAAGTGTACTAATTATTGTTTGTGGTTGAATGGATTTACCCAGGACACTGAACTTCTGTATATCTGTTTATTTCTCTGTTGAAGGATATTATTGTACTTCATGGTCTTTAGTTAAGAATATATTAGTTTGCAATGATATCACAGATGCACAGGTTATGCAAGGATTTATTCATTAATATTTACTATGCACCAAAATTTACAGGTATTGTGTGCCCTTCCCCTTAATAATAATAAATGAAACTATTGGATTCCTTTATCATACTGACCTATAACTCCTGGACTTGTAAACCATGAGTACTAAGTAATGGTAACCATGTAAATTATTAATCATGTGGCATTTCACTCAAAATGATTAAGAAATATGCAAAGTAAGAGGTATCACAATATCCAATGTCAAATTATACCACAAAGCCATTGTAATCAAACCAGCCTGCTACTGGTACAAGAACAGGTATATAGATCAATGGAATAGAACAGAGAACCCAGAAATCAACCCAAGCCATTAGACTAAATTAATATTTGACAAAGCAGTCAAGAGCATACAGTGGAGTAAAGACAGTCTCTTCAATAAGTAATGTTGGGAAAATTGGACAAGTACATGCAAAAATTGTAGCTAGGTCACCAACTTACATCATATACAAGAATAAGTTCAAAATGGATAAAAAACTTAAATGTAAATCATGGAGCCATAAAAACCATCAGCAGCAAAATCTCAGATTTCTCTCTTAGTAATATGTTTGCCAATACATCTCCCAGGGCAAAGGAAACTGAGGGAAAAATAAACGGAACTACATCAAAATAAAAAGCTTCCGCACAGCAAAAGAAACCATCAACCAAATGAAAAGGGATTTAACTGTATGGGAAAACATATTTGCCAATGATAGATCTGATATATAAATTTTCAAAATATATTAAAAAACTAATACAACTAAATGAAAGGAGGACAAACAATCAAATTTAAAAAATGGGTTAAAAAATAAAAATAAAAAAATGGGTAGAAGACCTAAATAGACACTTCTCTAAAGACGACATAGAGATGGCCAAGAGACACATGAAAGAATGTTCAAAATCATTGATCATCAGAGAGATGAAAATTAAAGTGACAATGAGGTAACACCTCATACCTGCCAGAATGGCTACCATCAATAAATCAACAAATGGCAAGTGCTGGTGAGGATGTGCAGAAAAGGGAACCCTCATGCACTGCTGGTGGGAATGCAGACTGGTGCAGCCACCATGGAAAACAGGAGGAGTTTTCTCAAAAAATTAAAAGTAGAACTCCCCTTTGACCGAGTGATCCCACTTCTAGACAAACTCCAGTCAGAAAGAATATATGCACCCCTATGTTCATAGAGGCACATTTTATAATAGCTAAGATTTGGAAACAGCCCAAGTGCCCATTAGTAGATGAGTGGATAAAAAAGCTGTGGTACATCTACACAATGGAATACAATGCAACTATAAAAAAGAAGGATTTCTTACCCTTGGAGACATCATGGAGGGACCTGGAGAATATTATGCTAAGTGCAATATGTCAGTCAGAAAAAGACAAGTATTATATGATCTTACTTGTACGTGGGATATAATGAACAAAGTAAATTTACAAACAAAATAGATCCAGAGACATGGAAGCATGGAATAGACTGACCAATCTCAGAGGGCAGGGGTGCAGAGGAAGAGATTAACCAAAGAATTTATGCATAACCCATGGACATAGACAGTAGTGGAGTGGGGGGTGAAGGTGGGCACTGGGTGGGAGGAATTGATGGGGGGATGGGGATATCGGTAATACTTTCAACAATAAAGATAATTTTTTAAAAAGTGAATAAAACTTCCATCACAGAGAAATGAAAATAAAACATACTAGATTAATCATAGGCTTTAATACTTTATTTCACACTAAAAGTTCTAATAGTGTATGCTGTAACACATTATATTTTAGGCTTATTTTTCCTAAGGAATGTAAATTTAATCATCTAGAAATGTCAATCCATTAAAATTAGATCTATAACATAAATTGGGAAAAGGAAAAGTGCATTGCTGAATTATTGATTTAAATGTAAGAATTATTTCCACCTTTTACAGACTAATTTTACCAGGATGTTGAATTTAAATAAGTAAAAATGCATTTTCATGAAAACAGTGACTTATTCTTAAATGGAGTGTCTGGAAGTAATCAAATCACATGGTTATATATTTGATTTTCCTTTATAAAAAATGTTTATAAAGGATATAACTTTCAATAGTTTGTCAGTTACATTTCTCATCAACCATCGTTTTGGTAAACATTTTCATAGCTACATGTAAGGGATAAGCATCCCAAGCCCTTCTGATGGTTCCATGTCTTAAAATAATTTTAATTGATCTGAATAAGCTATCTATAAAATCAGCTAATTTAGAAATTTCCAGAAATAATCTAGAAAGCAGCAAGAGTGTGCTCCTTAAGAAGTGAGTTAGCAAGTCCTGTGCCAGGTCGCCAGTCCAGGCCTACAGATCTGAGGCCAAGTCCCTGCCTCTTCTGGCCACATGGCCACAGAGGTGTTCGCAGTGTGTGCGTGAAAGAAAAGAATGTTTGCATGGAAGCCCCAAAGGATGACCGCCTTCCATTCCAGGTGGTCCAGTAAACACTTTCAGGGGCTGGATTAAAACCCCCAGGGCATCAGTTCGGGTGCGAACATAGCAGTATAGGCCACTACTAGCCATTTATTTGAGGGACTTGCTACCTTGTCAATTTGTCCATAATCTCCGATAACCACAATACACGCTGCATCGCTTCGCTATTTCAGTAAGTGAAGTATTAATCTCCACTGTAAAGTGAGACTTTTGTCCCATACGTTTCTGATTTGTTTTGCTCTAAGCATTTGTTTTTGCTTCAGTGAGAAAGATTTCCAAGAAAAAACAGATAAGAAATTGTCCTAGAAAAGTCCTGAGTCCTAAACTGGGATTGATTAATGAGGGAAACGGCAATTCTCTTTCTCTCAAAGAATTCCGAAGAACTGGAACACAGTTTTGGCGTCAGGTTCTTTCCCCTTAACCCTTCCTATAATCATGTTGATCGATTTACTTTTGCTCTGTTCTCAATTATGGAGTTTATATCCTTGAAGACATTGAGATGCTTCAGTGTTCCTGGAGCAAAAAACTGTTTTCTGTTTTGAGTTATACCATGCAATCAACATGTTCCCACATTTGGCTCACACGTTCATAATACCAACATTCATGGGGAAATACTAAAACAAGTTTGGTCCTTACAGGTGACAAAAAAAAATTTAGTGTCTTACACTCAGGCTAAGCCACATTCTAGGACTATTATAACTTAGATTAAACCCACATTTGATTTCCTCTTCTGAAACCAAAAATGCAATCCCAACATTATTAAATGCCAAAATAATTCTGGCCTAAATTTCAGCTTGTTGGTACTGATTTAAAACTATTTTATTTACTAAAAACTTCTACAGATTGTTAAAAACCCCTATTCAAGGTAGGCCAGTCAGTGGTGCTGCAGTTGGAAAATAATATTCTCAGCAAATATTATTAGGGTCTGGGGCAGATGTTTAATAAGAACTTCTGAGACTGTGTGGTGATTTGCTGAAGTCCTGTTTTTCAGATGTGATTATTTATGCACAGATGGAACCTGTCCTGGGCTGGGCTCCTTTCCTGAATTGTTTCGCTCCTGGGTAACTACCTGCAGGTAGAAGTTTGTCTTGGCTAAGGTAGGAAGAATTTGTTCCGAATTTATGCAGCGGAGTGATCCAGGACTTAGACGGGCATGAGGAGGTGAGCTTTCACTGCCATTCTTTCTGTACCACTGGACTTCAAGGAAATTTGGGAGAAAATGAGACCCAGACATTTTTCCATAATTAGCTTTAATTCACTGCTGCCCCTACAACTCCAAGCCTGATCCGAAGCTGGCCTTCGGTGAGCATACTCAGCTGGGAACTTCCAAACATTTTATTGCCAGAATGCTTACACCAAGTTCACAACCAAGTGAGTCCCCTAAGACCCGAGCTAGTCGACACTCATTATGCTCTTGGGAAGTCCAAGAACTCTGACAAGTAGGAATGCACTAAATCAACCTTAAAATATCTGTTCTGGCAATTACCCCACACTCTTGTTTTTTGAAAGAAAATGAAGTTACCCATTTATATGGTTCAACTTGCCACGCCCTACTGACAAGTAGAAACTATTTTCAATCAGGGGGAGAAAATAATGCTGAGAGGTGAAAATTTAACATTACACTACGAATGCAACATATTTTAAATAAATATTTTAATTCTATTGTTGGCATTTTACAAGTAGAAAGCATACAGTATGTTACAAATATCAAAATGTGAAAAATATGAACGTTACATAAGTAACAAATGTAAAAAAAGTACTTTCTTACCTTCCCGGAAAGTAAGAAAACTATTCAGCATAAGAAAATATCAGTATCAAAAACACAGCTTAGGTGTAAAAAAAAAAAACCCAAAAACACAAAACACATTTTTACAAGGTATTAAAAAAATGATCTACAAAATGACAGAAAGTAAGAAGTGATGAAATTTGATTTTATATAAATTATAAAAACTGGGTACTTTAGGGTAAATGCTCAAAGTTTGAAAAGTATGTCCAATCATAGGCTTGGCTTAGGTCAATTCTTTAAAAATTTAAAAGCATAGAAACATTTTTTTTTTTTTCAATAAATAACTTTCCAAAGTGTCTCTGAGAGGCGCGGCTGGGCCTTTCTTCCAGGGCAGCAGGCGGCAGTGTTTCTGGGACAACATGCAAACACTCTGTTCCTTAGCGGAAGCCTGATGAAAGTAAGACCATCATCACTGTCTACACAGAAAGGATTCAGAAGTTTTAACACCGTTTCGTAAGAAAGTTCTAAAGTGCTGAACACAATGACTTCATTTTAGTACCCAAGGTCATGTACAAGGTATTCTTCAAACCTTCAGACATTTCCAAAAAAAAACAAAAACAAAAATCAAATATGGAGACTATGGTTCTGAAAAGTGTTAATACTTAAGTCTTTCCTTCAAGGGTAGGAGAGCTCTTGGCTACACGTTACAAGGATGGGTTCAACCCTCAGCCGTCTTGCAATGCCAAACATCACAATAGTCACACCACGGCAACGATACACACAAGCCCCCACCCTGGACAGCAACAAGTTCATTTCTGCAAGGGCAATGGCATTCGTGTTTACAGTCACAGAGCGGGCCTGGATGAGTCAGTCAGAAAAACCTTCCAAAGGCCGCACCCCCATCACTAAGTCAGCCCATACGAAGCATGCAGGACCATCATCAATTGGACGGAGCCCGTGGAAGTCAGAGAGCCATTCTGAGCCAGTTCCAGCAGCATGGTGGTTATTATGGTTAAGTCTCCCTCCAGCACCGGTCCTATCTGGCCGGTGTGGCCTACACGACCCTGCCCTGGTCCGGTGACCTAAGGGCCGCCTCAGGGTCAGCAGGGGGGTGGTCCCTGGTTCCTCTTGTCTCCGTCCTGCCCCCCACCACTCAGCGCTCACACATACTGTTCTGCTTCCCCCTCTTTGGGGACCGGCTGGCTGGTCCCGCTTTTGCCGTCCTCACTGGCGGCGGCTGCCTTTTCCGGGAGCGATGCCAGGTCTTTAAACACATCCACATAGTGTCCAAAGCCGGGGCCCCAGTTCAAGAGGTTGTCCCAGTTGAAATTCCCTGCTGGCTGCCCCAGCTTCAGGGGCAGGGTGTGCTGGTCGGCCGCCCCCGCGGGCATCTGCGCGCCCCCGGGCGCCCCCTCGGCCCTGCGGCCGTGGTACCTTCTGCTGGGCTTCAGTCTGGCGCCGTAGTTATCCTCGTCGTCCGCGTCCGATTCGTTGACTTGCGACAACTTGGGCATCCTGGAGGTGTAGACCATGGGCTTCTCGCGGTCGTACTCCATCTCCGAGCAGGTGAACGACTCATGGGAGTCACTGTCCGAGGAGGACTCGGGCGCGGGGATGCCGTCGGCGGGGTTCCTGGTGCGGGACAGCGGCCTGCGGCAGTCCTCTTCCGAGGACGACCGGCCGTGGTCCGCGCTGCAGATGCTGGGGTTCCTGGGGCGCGGCGTGTTGAGCCGCTCCACCTCCTCGATGGACAGCCCCACGGGCGGCGAGGCCTCCAGCGGGATCTGCCCCAGGGGCTGCTTCAAGCGGCTCCCCGGCCTGGAGCCGTGCGGGGCCAGGGCCTGCGGGCTCTTGCTCCTGCGGCCCAGCCTCGTGGGGTAGTTGAACATGCCCGGCTGGTGGCAGGGGTCCCCGTGCATCTCCCCCGCGTTGCCGCCGCCGCCAACGCCAACGCCTTCCCGCCCCGGGCCGCCGCCGAGGTGCAGCTCCCGGGCCGGGCTGTTGCGGTAGAAGGTGGAGGACTTGGAGAAGGGCGCGGGGCTGTGGCGCGACAGCGGGTTGGGCGTGGGGCAGGCCGAGTGGCTCAGGGAGCTGGTCCGCAGCGCCGCCCCGGGGCCCGGGCCGCCGCCACCACCGCCACCGCCGTAGGCAGGCTGGTAGGTGAGGCTGCTGGCCCCCAGCGGCATGGGCGACTGGCGGGCGAAGCCCAGCGGGCTGTGCCTCTGGATGGAGAACTTGGGCGTGTGGCTGCGGAACTGCTTGTAGTGCTGGATGATGTCGGCGTCCGAGGGCGCGATGCTGCTGGCGTTGTCGATGTCGTAGTGCTCGATCTCCTGCT
>PVJN01056004.1:0-12904 GCA_004026805.1 Lasiurus borealis | reverse complement strand
CCATGGGGCCCGGGGCACAGGGACCCCTTCCTGCAGGCCCCTCACATGAGGGAAAAGCACCGTCAAAAGGCCGGAGCTCCAAGAACAGGGACACCGTCATGGTCTGGCTTCAGTCCCTTTGAAGTTTATGCCCACTCACCTTGTTACCCTGCTTCCCCGAAAGTAAGACATCCCCTGAAAATAAGACCTACTTCCAGTTTTGCCTCTCGCTGTCATAGAAGGCATCCCCCTGAAAATAAGACCTCCCCAATAATAAGGCCTCCCCTGAACATAAAGCCTCCCTGAAATAGAAGGCCCCCAAAACTACCGTAAGGCATCTGACTCCTGATTTAAAGAGACCTTGCATGGCCTGAACAGCTCCAGCTGCGCTACAGCCAATCAGCGAGCTGGTTTGTGATTACAACTATTACTGTGCCTTATACAGGTAATACATTTCCTATTTTTGTTCAACAATACATGTGTACCATATTCTTCTTCATGGAAAAATAAGACATCCCCTGAAAATAAGACCTCGTGCATCTTTGGGAGCAAAAATTAATAGAAGACACTGTCTTATTTTCAGGGAAACAGGGTATGGCATCTTCTCCGGAGACAGACTGGCACACGCCTGACCAGCTCTTCCTGTGTTCAGTGAACAAACATTCTCTGAGCTGAGGGCCCAGTGTGAGGCGCGATAGCCTAGTGGTTAGGAGCCTGGCCTCTGCAGGCAGACTGCCTCCATCCAGCTCTGCCACCGGTAACCATCGGGCTTCTGACAGTTACTCCCCGGGCCTCAGTCTTCCCATTTCTAAAATGGGACTGATGACGGTGTTTGATATACAGTAGGTGTTCAATACGTGTTCGCTGCTGTGAATGCTCGGGACAGGGCACAAGGTCTCAAGATATCTGAGACTCTGAGGAGCTCATGGCATAAGGAATGGGAGGAAGATAGCTCTGTGGTGAGAAAGAAGGGTTGCCCTGACTAGTTTGGCTCATGGATAGAGCGTCCGCCTGCAGACTGAAGGGTGCTGGGTTCGATTCCAATCAAGGGCATGTACCTTGGTGGCGGGCACATCCCCAGTAGGGGGCGTGCAGAAAGCAGCTAATGGATGTTTCTCTCTCATTGATGTTTCTAACTCTCTATTCCTCTCCCTTCCTCTCTGTAAAAAAATCAATAAAATATATTTAAAGGAAGGAAGGAAGGAAGGAAGGAAGGAAGGAAGGAAGGAAGGAAGGAAGGAAGGAAGGAAGGGAGAAGGGTTAAGAAGGAAATATGTTTGAGTGGTAAGTCAGGGAGGTGACTAAAGGGACATGGGAGCCCTAGCCGATTTGGTGCGTCAGACTGCGGACCGAGGTATCCCAGGTTCGATTCCGGTCAAAGGCACATGCCTGGGTTGCAGGCTCGGTCCAACCTGTAGGAGGCAGCCAATCAATGATTCCCTCTCATCATTGATGTTTCTATCTCTCTCTTCTTCTCCCTTCCTCTCTGAAATCAATAAAAATATATATTTTAAAAAAATAAATAATAAATAAAGGGCCTAGAGTCATTCCGCAGAGGGAGGTGGCAGCTTCAGCTGCAGAGGCGGGCAGGCACGGCCTTGTCTTCCTGAGGCCTTGAATGCCAGGCGAAGGGGTGGGGATTCCATCCCAGAAATGCCAGGGAGACCCCGAGGAGGGACAAAATGAGCCTTGCACTTTGGAAAGGTTGCCCCGCCTGTGAGCGGAGGCTGGAGAAGAGGGGACACGGCAGGAGGCTGAGTCCTGGAGCCCCACGCTCCCAGCTCCCGGCTCCCGGCTCCCGGCTCCCGGCTCCCTCTGTGGGACCCGCGGCGAGAGCCGGAGCTCAGCGGGACCCCGGAAGTTCTCAATCGCTCCTCGGTGCCGCAGGCCATGGTCCATTTGCTGCTTTCCTTGGTCTGTTTCGAAACTGTGAAATGAGCCCTCTTCTTAAGGCAGCCGTAATAACCATCCCGATTCTGACATTTAAATTACAGATGGCATTTTCAATTAAACAGGCGCGCTCAGCGGGTTTAATTTAGCTATCAGTTCTGGTCTGTTCTTTAAGTGCTTCAAAAAAAAGACAGAAAGAGCCAGCAGTGAATTGTGGAGCTCTTTCCAGGAGAGGGAGGTTCTCCGAGATGTGACCCCAGCTCGGACCTCCTGACTCCCACGGGGACTCGCCCAGCCTCCCCAGAATTCACCCGCGAGCACACCCAGCCGCTCTGGCGTCAGCGCTGCCCCGGGGTGCAGAGGCGGCGGGACTCTCTCTGATGGGAGAGACGCTAAGGGACTCTGCCACTAACAAGCGACGTGACCTGGACCAGCTTGCTTCACCTTGCTGAGCCTCCTTTGCTCGGCTGTCACAGGAGCGGGAAGACGAGGCCGCGTTGGGAAAAGGCATTCGTGTCCAGCGCTGGTTCTGGCTGATGTAAGTGATCAGGAATCCCTCTGTCCTTCCCTCTGTCCTGCCTTCCACTACATCACCCCATAGGAGAATGAAGCTCCCCCTTTCTGGATTTCCCTTCCTGAGGTCTCTGGCTGGTTGGCACCCGGGTGCTGTCCGTGGTGCTGAACCACACCAACCAGTTCAGAATGGGTTCTCTGTCTCCCTGCCCCCAGCCTGGTCAGCTTGTTCCGAGACGCTCACCTCACCCAAGGCAGCCACCGCAGGTGACCTGGAGGACAAAGACCCAAGTTTTCCCTGAAGGTTCTGCTCCTCGCATTACAAAGTGAGTAAACCCCAGGCGGGGGCACGGAGGCACCCAAAGGAACAGTGTGGCTGGACCCTGACCCCCCGCCCCCCACCCATATTGGCACAGAAAACTCCCACCTTCGCCCAAGCAAAGTCTAGCTGGGGGGCTCTGGGAGGTTGTGCTTGGGGGTGTTGTTGTCCCAGGGGGACCCCTGCTCTCCCCTCAGGTTAATGGACAGGGTGTAGATAGGCCACCTCCTCTGGTCACCGTGTGTCCTGGGTCCAGCATGTCAGGGGCAAGCCGGCTTGGGAGATGCTGCGACTGGCCCATTAGGGTGTATTTGCATGGACTGCCTGGCCCCTCTCCCCCAGATCAGGTTCTGATTGGGGGGGATTAGGGCTGAGAGAAGGAGAAGGCAGAGTTATCACCCCCTTTACAGGCCAGCTAAGGCCTGGAGTGTCGGTCAGGCCTAGAGCTCCAGTCTGCCCCGAAACCAGCACACCAGGTGAATGTCTTTCCCACAGACAGGAGAAACGGGCCCAGGTGGGGTGGTGGGCAGGAGGCTGCAGCCCAGAATCTGGTTATAACAGCGTCTCCAGGGCTGTATGTTTGGGGTGTGGCTAGATCTCCAAAAGAGAGTTTTAAAGGGGAGGAAACTGGCAGGACCTTGTTTGCAGAACACACTTTCTCAACCACTTGCCTCACTGGCTCTGGCAGAAGTTCCGTGTGGGAAGGACTATGTTCCCATTTCACCGGAAAGGAAGCTGAGGTTCAGAGAAGTGGAGTAACCTGCCCTAGGCCACCCTGGGAGAGAGCAGCAGCGTGGATTTGACCTCTGGACTTGCATAGACCCACCCATTCTCCTTTCCTCACGTCCCAGGCGACATCTTATTCGGGAGAGAAGGGGACCTGGCAGAGGAGAGGCGGGGCCAGTGTCCTCTCAGGGAAAATCTATGGTGCCTGAAACTGAAGCTGGAGGGAGTCAGGCCGGACTCAAGAGGGCACTTTTCCAGACTGGGCACACCTGGCCTCAGGTGAGGCTGAAGCACCATCTTCCCAGGTAATTTATCTACTTTCATCCTTTCTAGCAGCTCTAATCTGCCTGCCCTCTGTCCTCCAAGCCACAGTTTTGTTTTGTTTTGTTTTTTTTGTTTTTTTTTTGGGGGGGGGGCTGTGACCGACAAGGCCCCAATTACAGCACCCCCCCACCTCACCTCTCTTCTATGTGTTGGACCAAGTAGGGGGAGGATTTGAGGCCCCCTCCCTGCATGTCCAAAACCAGATCAATACCAAAGTCCTCAGTGAGTACTGGGTGTGTGCCTGAAGCTTTATGTAGGAACAACTTAACCCTGAGGGTAGACATCACTATGTTCATTTACGAAAACATGTCATGGAGGTTTGCTAATGGTAAAAATCAGATCTGAACCCAGCACCTAGCTGACTCTCTTCCGAGCACACTGACCCTCGAAGAGGAATATTCAGCCCTGACCAGTTTGGCTCAGTGGACAGAGTGTTGGCCTGCGGACTCAGGGGTCCCAGGTTCAATTCTGGTCAAGGGCATGTACCTTGGTTGCGGGCACATACCCAGTGGGGAGTGTGCAAGAGGCAGCTGATGGATGTTTCTCTCTCATTGATGTTTCTAGCTCTCTGTCTCTCTCCCTTCCTCTCTGTAAAAAATCAGTAAAATATATATTTTTTAAAAAAAGAGGAACATTTATTCCCTCCCCAAAACATGGCCTCAGTTTCCTCATCTGTCACTGGAAAGGTGCAGGGTAGGGGCTGCCTGGAGAGCAAACCCTAAACAGGCCATGGCAACGGCACCCCGCTCTGTGGTGGGTGCAAAACAGGATGCTCTTTTTCTCCGTCCTCTCCTCCCCCTCCCGACCCCCCCCTCCTTGATCCCTGGGGCAGGTGGCCACCGCTAGAGGGGGTCAGAATCTCTCAGAAGGGGGGGGAGTATAATATGCAGAGGCAATCACAATATGAAACCATGACTTGCTATCTGGGGACAATAAAGCAGATACCCAGTGTCCCCATGGTGCAGACTAGAGAGGACCAACTTGGCCAAATGGTCTTGTATTTTCTACATGGGGGGGGGGGCAGGAGGAGGGCAGGGGTGAGCTCTGCCCAATCAGAGGCCCAGTGCCCCCTCGAGCCCTCCTCAGGCCCCCAGGCCTCTCCCCCTGTCCAGGCCTCCAGCCCCTGCAGAGCCCCAGCCTGGACCAGAGCCCCCTCCCCAGCATCTCACTGGGCCGCGGCTCATTAGCCCCTGAACAGCCCGCTCAGCTGCAGGAGGAGCTCCACCTCAGGCGCCTCTTCCCTCCTCCCCACATCATTAGCGAGAGGGCAGCTTCTGCAGCTCCCAGGGGTGACGAGGGCCCCTCCCTAGGGACCCCCTGGCAGGCAGAGGGCAGAGGGCTGGGATCTGGCCTGGGGATGGGGGAGCAGAGGAAGCCAGAGACCAGGAGGGAGGCACAGGGAGTCTGGGCAGCGCCCTGGCCTCCTGCCCAGGAGGACACTGGCCCCCTCAGCGAGCACCGGAGCCATCACTGTGCGCAGGGCCCTGGTTAGCTGAGAGCGTGCCCTGTGCCAAGCGCCGGGCCAAACACGCCCTCCTCCCTGCCAGGGCCTGGGAGGCGGGGACTCTGTCAGCTTTTTGTCCCGGCTCCCAGTCCCCCTTCTTCGAGCCACAGCACCTGCCCCCTCCTCTCAGCCGGGCCATTCTCACTGGGGGACTGGACCCAGGCCTCACCCATCTGGGCATCGGCTACCCCTCTCCGCACAGGCACAGAGGTGGGCATGTGAGCCACTGGGTTTACTTCTGGAAAGACATGGATGTGGGTATGCTGGCCCCTCCTGGGGGAGCCTGCCTGGGATGAGGCTGCACAGAAACAAGGAGAAAAGCTGAGTTCTGGACGCCCCTGGGAGCCTCTGGGCTGAGCTATCCCTGAAAGAAACCTGCATGTGAGCCCCAAATTTGCTTCTTAATTAAACCACTTGGAGCTCCATTTCTGGCTTTTTTTTTAAATATATTTTATTGATTTTTTTACATAGAGGAAGGGAGAAGGATAGAAAGTCAGAAACATCGATGAGAGAGACACATCGATCAGGCACCTCCTGCACGCCCCACAGTGGAGATGTGCCCGCAAGCAAGGTACATGCCCCCAACCAGAATCGAACCTGGGACCTTTCAGTCCGCAAGCCGACGCTCTATCCACTGAGCCAAACCGGTCTCGGCCATTTCTGGCATTTGTCGGTGACAGAGTGGCAACCGGAACAGGGAGTTCAGTAAAGCCCATTTTCAGATGAGCAAACTGAGGCCCAGAGAGGTGAAGCGACTTGCCCCAAGGCACACAGCTGCAGATGGGCGGCACCAGAGTGAAAAGCTCCCCACCCCAACGTGTTCCATCTGAGGTTCTCTGAGGGAGGGGGGACTCCGGAGCCTCGGTCAACAGGAGCTGGAGGACGAGGGACAAAAGGTCACAGATGGCCCTGCTCACCAGGTCCCTGGGCGGCCTCGGAGCCTCAGGCTCGGGACAAATGTCTTCCCCTGCGGAGTGCAGGTTCGAGTGGGGCCAGCGGATGGTTGCCTCTTGTCCACTTGCCTCTTGACTGTGAGCAGGGGCTTTCCCGGCCAGGCGACAGAGGCCAAGGTGGCCGTCAGACCCCCCCTTTCTCCCTCCCCCCCCAGCCCTCCCCATACACACATTTCCACCTGGTTTTCAATGTCTCAGAGACCAAATTCAATTTGGTCTAACTCCGCGCGCCGGCTCTGCATTGCAGAATTCATCGGATGAGGAGCCTGCTTTTCGGGGAATAATTCATTTTTCTGGTGTTGGAGAGGAGAGTAATTGATCCAGGAGGCTGATGTCTCCCTCCCTCTCTCCCGCCCTCCCCCGCCCCCCAGGCCCATCTGATTCCAAATGCAGCCGGGGCCTGTTAGACCAAAGTCAGAGCAATAAATAGGAGGGGGCTTCTGCCTTAATATATTGGATTATTCCACCCGGCGGTGACAAAAAACAAGATTTAATTCCCCGAGAAGGCCAGCTGAGAAAAATCATTTCCCTGCCTGCTTCTCCCTTTCCTATTTTTTTTTTCCTTTAAGGTTTTTTTTTTTTTTTTTTTTGAGTCATCTTTGTCTTTGTGGCTTGGAGGGCCTCCCAGCAGCCTTCACTGCCGGAGGCTTCCTGCACCTGCCGGCCTGTCTAGGACCTTCCTCTGAGGTCCCAGAGAAGATTCGGGAAGCCCTCCGCCCAGCCCCCCGAGGACAGAGACTTCCATTCAAACTTAGATGCCACTTCGCTGCCTAGTGCGGGGATGAATTTTGACCGTTATGAATTTTCCTCATCCCTGGGAAACGGCCAGTGAGGACACAGCTGGGATGGACGGGAAGCGTCCTGGGCTAGGGAAGGAAGTGAGCACCCTCTCCTGCCTCAGGTCGTGTCCACTCGCTGCCTCCTCCAAGGAGCCTTCCCTGATTGTGGCCCAGGTTAGATGCTCCTCCTTTGGGCTCCCGAAATACAGGGGCTCCCTGCTCCCCACAGTCCTTGTCCTATGGGACTGTCATTGCCTGGCTTGTTCTTTCTATTTCTTTAACAAACTCATGTACAGCATTTTCTAGGTGCAGACCCCCATCTAGGTGCTTTACAAATACAGCGGTACTTCGAGATACGAGTGCCCTAACATACGAGATTTTTGAGATGCGAGCCGTCGAGCGAGCGATTTTTGCTTTGAAATACGAGCAACATTTGAGATAGGAGTCATCGCGCAGATCGGCCGGCTGCACACGACCCACCAGTTTACCTCGACTCGAGCGTCTCATAGTTTCCCACGCCTCAAGGTTATGGAACGAATTAAACTCGTATCTCGAGGTACCACTGTATGGGTTCCTTCGATCCGCTTAACAACCCTAGAAGGTAACAACTGTGATCAGCCCATTTTGCAGATGAGGAAACTGAGACACTCCCTGGGTAAGTGACTTGGTCAAGGTCACACCGGCCGGGCATTCGGACCTGTCTCCCCCGTTAGCCTAGGAGCGCCCAGGGGACAAGAACCTCATTAACTCTCTGTGGCATCCTGGGAGCGAGCACGGTGCCTGGCACACAGAGGCGCTCAATACACGCGTGACACTAAGTGCTTTCATGTCTGAACCGCAGGTCTCCCGTGGAGGGTGAGCTTAAAATCCCATTGGTGCCAAAACCGCTGTGGCTCAATGGATAGAGCATCGGCCTGCGGACTGAAAGGTCCTGGGTTCGATTCTGGTCAAGGGCATGTACCTTGGTTGCGGGTGCATCCCCAGTAGGGGGTGTGCAGGAGGCGGCTGATGGATGTCTCTCTCTCTCATCAATGTTTCTACCTGTCTATCCCTCTCCCTTCCTCTCTGTAAAAAAAAAACTCAATAAAATATTTATTTTAAAAAATCCCATTGGTTCCACTGAACACCGAGGCCCTGGCCCCCCACCAACCCCACCTCCCACAGGCCAGGAAGCCCCAGAAAGTCGCCTCCTGTGGGGAAGGCCCTGGGGGTGGGAGAACTCCAAATCTCAGGTGGATGCAGCTTTGCAACGGCCTCGAAGTGTGACCTTGGGTGAATCTGCACTTCCCTGAGCCTCAGTTTGTCACAGTCTCTCAAAGGGGGATGATAGCACTGACGTATGCTGGGAACATTAAATAAAACCCTGTTTGAGCCTGGCCGGTGTGGCTCAGTGGTTGAGCATTGACCTATGAACCAGGAGGTCCCAGTTCGATTCCAGGTCAGGGCACAGGTCCCGGGTTGCTCGATCCCCAGTATGTGGCAGACAAGAGGCAGCCAATCAGTGATTCCCTCTCATCATTGATGTTTCTCTCTCCCTCTCTGTCTGAAATCAATAAAAATATATTCATAAATAGATAAATAAATAATGAAACCCTCGTGTGCACATCACGAGCACACAGTAGGTACAAAATAGCATGGGTGATAAAAAGGAGGGACCGGGCTCAGAAAATAACCGAGTAAATGTAGCGAGCTCTGAGACGTGGTCAGAAGAGTGGATTTTTCTTGACAGTCGAGGCAAGATGGGCGAGTGGCCGAGAATTACCAAGAAGGGTTCTGTAAATCACGCACCATCCATTTCCTCCCGGGAGTTACCACGCCGTGGGAGCGTCTGAGACAGGGACTCACTGAACCGGAAACGGCGCTTGACGGGCGTTTCATTCATCAGCCCGGCGCGTGATAAATGCCTTTCCTGTTCAGGAAGCGATATGGGTGCAGGCAGGGGCACAGCTGGGGGGCCGCTCAGACGCAGACCCCGGCCCAGCTCGCTCTGCAGGTCCCAGCTCGGTGATCTTAACCACCAGACCTTCCTCCCGGAGTCTGCGCTTTCTCTACCACAAACTGGGTGACAGAGTGAAGTTTCCCCCAGGGCTGTCGTGGGCAGTGGATGCCACAACATAGCCGGGAAAAGAGAGCAACAAATGTTCGCTCCCCCCTTTTCCCCCCACCCCACCGCCCCGCCACCCCGCAGCTGTCAGCCCATCCATTCACCTCTGATCTTGTGCAGAAAGCCCGGGAGGTGCTGGGAGCTGGGTCTGGGAACCTTGGGCACTTTAAAATATGTATTCATTGATTTTTTACCAAGAGGAAGGGAGAGGGATAGAGAGTTAGAAACATCAATGAGAGACATAGATCAGCTGCCTCCTGCACGCCCCCTACTGGGGATGTGCCCTCAACCAAGGTACATGCCCTTGACCGGAATCGAACCTGGGACCTTTCAGTCTGCAGGCCGACACTCTACCCATTGAGCCAAACCAGTTTCGGCTCCTTTAGCTGCTCGGGACAACAGAGCCGGTTGCAGGTGGGGCTGCAGAGCCCATTTTGCAGATGGGACTAGGGACAAAGCCAGGTGAAACCCACGTGTTTCCATCTCCAGATGCGTGCTCTTAACCCTGGACATGTGGCTTCCCTGATTCCTAGGAGAGGAAGGGAGGAGGGGGAGCAGGTGGAGAGGAGAAGGCTAGAGACTTCTACACGCAGGTTCCTTTATCCAAGGTGAGCCTGGAATGGAGCCAGTGAGGCTGAGACAGGCCACGGGGACAGACCCTGAGGGGAGGAGTGCAGGGGAGGAGGCCAGGTGGGCTGGGATGGGGAGAGGTGAGGTCCGGGGCCTCTGGGAGCAAATGCCCAGCAGTGCAGGGGTTCAGGAATTCCCGGGAGCCCCCTTCCATGGCTCACAAGCATCACCTGGATGGGCGGTTCCCTGACCTTCACATCCCCCTCCTTGACTCCAGCCCTCTCCCTCTCTCCCAGGCAGTTCTCCCTCACATCTAACTGGGATCTTTCCAGCTGCATCCCCTGCAGACCCCCGGCCCTGCCTACCGGGTCTGCAGAGCTCCTGGCTCAGGGCAGTAATCCTGCTGATAAGTAACTGGCTCTTGTTGGAGGAGAATGAATACCATCTCATCTTAATCGTCCTCATTATTCTCCAGAGTCAACACAAGATTAGGTCTAATTTATGGGGTAAAAAATAGCCAAGTCATTACTCACCAGGAGATCAGGATTGGATCTGCCTGGGTGGCCTGTGTGCAGTGCAGGCCTGGGGCTTTGCCTAAGCGGGACAGACTGGGGGGTTTCAGGACCCAGACCCCCTTATGGTTAGGTCCCTGGAGACCACCCACCCTTCCTAGTCTGAGAAGACTTTAGACCTCAAAGGACCAGCCTCCTAAATGTTTCCCGAGCCCCAGGGCAGGGCAAGGAGCCAACCTCTGCAGACCCAGACTTAGCCCCAAGCAATGGAAAGCAATGAGGTGTTGGGTTCAAATTCAGCCTCCTGCAGCCCCCTTCTCTGGAAAGAACTGGCTAGAACCAACCCACTCTGGGTACTGCCTTGACGATGCTGCCACCTAGTGGTGCTGAGAGGAACTATTTCTTCCTTCCCTCCTCCTCCTAGACCCACAACAAACCGTACCCTACACACAAAACTCCAGATTGACACAGTAAATGAATCAGAACGAGGAAATGAGAGTTTTTTCTCTCTTTTTTATTGATTTCTTTTTTTCTTTCGGTCCTTATATTGATTTCTTAAGAGCTAGAGGGAGGGAGATAGAAGCATCGACTTGTTGTTTCACGTATTTCTGCATCCATGAATGCTTGTATGTGCCCTGACCTGGATCGAACCCGAAATCTCGCTGTATCAGGATGTCGCTCTAACTAACTGAGTGGCACAGCCAGGGCTGAAAGGGGATTTTCTCAACTGAAATCTAGAAGAACATTCGTCTCAGGCCCTGATCCCTTAAGCAAGGTGGCCCAGGGGACACTTAGCACCTCCCCTCCTCCGGGCAAGGCTATGCAGAGAAGCCCTAAGGCCCACAGTCCTTGCCGCCTCCAGCTCTTGTCCCTCCTCCTCATCAGAGCCTCCTTAACTGCTGACCTGCTCCGTCCCCGGGCAGGCGCCCGTCTTTGATCATGTACCATGGTGAAGTGGGGAGCATGGGAGCTGGAAATGCAGCCTCACCTGCTTACGCATTGGATGACCCTGATGACTTACCCAACGTCTCCGGAACAGAGCCAGTGAGGCGGAGACAGGCCACAGGGACATCCCCCGAGGGGAGGAGTGCAGGGGAGGGTGCCAGGTGGCCTGGGATGGAGAGGGGTGAGGAGGGGGGTCTCAGGGAGGCCCGTCCTGTGTCTTAGCTCTTTCACTTAGAAAACGGGGGTATCTGTGTCCACCAGAGAGGGCTGTGGAGAGGAGTAAATGAGCCTCTGTGCTGAGCACAAGTGCCTGTCATCGTCACCATCTTTGTTGTCTGCATCATCTCTCTTCCTGCTCCTCTTGGGAAGGTTGGTTTCGTCAATTACTAGACTGTCAGCTGCTGGTCTCTAACTCCCTGTCCCAGCTCCTTCCCGTTAGACAAAGGAAGGTTTTTCCTTGGAGGCCACTGATATCGGATCTGCTTCCTATAGCATTTAAGTCAGAGCACACAGTAGGTGCTCAGGAAACTCTCAGAATTGCCTGCCTACACGTCTAACCTCGTGTCAAACTATCCCCCACCCCCGTTTGCCCACTGAGCGCCAGCCACGTGGGCTGCCTTTCTGGTCTGTCAGGAAGTCCATTCCCACCTCAGTCAGGGCCAGTGCTCTCCGCCCGGTTTTCTGCAGGTTTCTCCTTATCGTTCAAACGTCACTTCCTCAGAGAGGCCCTCCCTGGTCAGCTTGACCAAATAGCATCCCACCCTCACTCTCCACTCTGTTTCCTGGTCTACGGAGGCCAAGAGCCTACGTGGCTGAATGGCATTCCAGTCCCGCTTTTTAGCTGTGTGCTTCGGTCTCCTCGTCTGTCAAAACCGGAAGCAGTAACAGCTGCTCCTTCCTAAGGCTGCTGTGAGTTAATGTGCAGGAAGCGCTTAGGTTAGCGCCTGCCGTGGGTACTCAGTGCCATACCAGGTTAGTAATGTTCTTTCTCATTCATTGAACAGCCGTGTTCGGTGTCTCCATCTAGACCAGTGGTTCTCAACCTTCCTAAGGCCGCGACCCTTGCATACAGTTCCTCATGGGGTGGTGACCCCCAACCATGAAATTTTGCTACTGTTATGCATCGTGATGTAAATATCTGCATTTTCCGATGGTCTGAGGCGACCCCTGTGAAAGGGTCTTTTGACCCCCAAAGGGGTCGCGACCCACAGGTTGAGAACCGCTGCTCTAGACTGTGTATTCCAGGAGGGTAGAGTGCTGGTCTGTTTTATCCCGGCCAGCCAGGTAGTGGGTGCTCAGTACAGGCTGATTCGTTAGGAAGGGGACATGCAGGCCTCTCTCTCCTTAACCGTGTTCACAGGCCATGAAGCTATGTATCTCTAACCTGTCTGCTGGCTCTGGCGTGGACACTCCAGTGTCCAGCAGACCCTGAGGCGCCCCTGCTGGACAGTGTGTAGGTTTCCATTGCAGAAACGGATACCGCAGTCCTATTACTGTGCGGTCCTGGGGGTCCGCTCTGCCCCCTCGAGAAGGGACAATGAGGCTGAGGGGTTCAGAGCAAGCCCTTTGGAGCAGGATGCACCTGGATTAGAACTCGCGCTTCCCCAGTTACTCTGGGTGTCATCGGCCAGGAAAGTCTCTCACCTTCCGTCTTGTCATGTGAAGAAGAGGGGTAACAATGCCTTCGCCCCCTTCCCCACCTCCCCTAGGGTACAGGGCTGTGTGATAGGATGCCCCCTGGGCACAGTGAGCTTGCAGTTCCCCTCCTCCTCCCTCCCCCGACCCC
>PVJN01056003.1:0-12906 GCA_004026805.1 Lasiurus borealis | reverse complement strand
AGGTCACCGGGTTCTCAGAAGTCTTTGTTTCCAGACTACTATAAAGATACCTTGTAACTTGGTTCGGGGCTCTCAGCCTCTGCTCTGCTTTCAGAGTATGTTGTGAGCCCCAGCATGCTGGTGAATAAACCCTTTGCTGTTTGCATGAGAACGTCTCTTGGAGGCTTCCTTTGAGCGGCGAGCGTTTCGACCCTAACAATATATAGAATTTTTATACTTTTTTTGTGAGATTGCTTTTGCTTATTCTACTAGTGTTATTTTGCTTTTTGTTTACTTGTTTTTTTACCTCTCTTCCCTCACCTCCCTTTATATTAGTTGTTATTTGTAATTTGTATTAATCTCCAGGTACTTGTTGCCAGCATTTGTTGGGATTAGTGGCTGTTCTATTGGAGTTTTCTCCTCATATATACAATTTGTTCCCCTTTTCTCTCTTATTCTGTTTCTTTTCTCTCTGACGTTTTTTCTCTTTCTCTTTTCTTCTTCTTCTTTTTTTTGTAATTTTTTTTTGCTCTCTCTTCTCCCAATTTGATTTGGGCACCTCTTTCTTTTCTTTTTTCCTCATCTTTCTCTTCTTTCTCTACTTACACCTAATTTGCTTTCATTGGTTGTCACCTTATTTGTGGTTATTAACATCATGAATACATTTCTGTTCAGTGCCTTGTATGTTATAACTGGTCGTGTTGTAATTTGTGCCTTTAAATCAATGTAGGAGAGAGAACTATATAACCAGACAACCAGTGAAGAAAGACCATGGGCAGACGAAGAAACAGCCTGCATATGACAGAAAAACAGGTATCACAAGAAAAGGAAGTAAACAAAATAGAAGCAGAAATACACCTGCCAGAGAAAGAGTTAGGAGAAATGGTCATAATGTGGCTGAAAAGAATGGAAGAGAAAATCGACAATATAAGTAAGAGCCAAGAGGAAATGAAGAAGAGCCAAGAGGAAATGAAGAAGGGCCAAGAGGAAATGAAGAAGAACCAAGAAGAAATGAAGAATAATAAAGAAGAAATGAAAAATGACATTACTGCTGTAAAGAACTCAATAGAAAGCATCAATGAGCTAGAAAGAAAGCAACAAGAAAAGCCCAATGTATACAGAAGGAAGGAAATAGTAAAGACCAGAGTGGGGATAAACAACATGGAGACCAAGGAAACAATTTAAAAGATCAACAAAACCAAGAGCTGGTTCTTTGAAAGGATAAACAAGATTGATGGACCTCTAGCCAGGCTCACCAAGAAGCAAAGAGAGAATACCCAAATAAACAAAATCAGAAATGAAAGAGGAGAGATAAAAACAGACCCTGACGAAATACAAAGGATTGTTAAAAAAAATACTATGAACAACTCTATTCCAACAAATTGGACAACCTGCAATAAATAGACATATTCCTAGAAAAATATAACCTTCCAAAACTCAATCAGGAAGAATCTAAATATCTCAATAGTCCAATAACTATGGAAGAAATTGAAGCAGTCAGCAAAAAGCTTACAGCAAACAAAAGCACAGGCCCAGATGGCTACACAGGAGAGTTTTACCAAACATTCAAGGAAGAATTGAAACCTATCCTCCTCAGACTATTCAAAAATACTCAAGAAGAAAGAACACGTCCAAACACCTTCTATGAAGCCAGCATCACCCTAATGCCAAAACCAGATAAAGACAACACAAGGAAAGAGAATTACAGGCCAATATCCCTCATGAACATAGATGCCAAAATCCTCAACAAAATTCTAGCAAATCAGATCCAGCAGTACATCAGAAAGATCATACACCATGACCAAGTAAGATTCATCCCAGAAATGCAAGGATGGTACAATATCCGTAAATCAATAAATATGATACATCACATAAACAAATTGAGAGATAAAAATCACATAGTCATATCAATTGATGCAGAAAAAGCATTTGACAAAATTCAACACCCTTTCTTGATAAAAACTCTCAGCAAGGTAGAAATAGAAGGATCATCCTCAACATCATAATAGCCATATATGTTAAAACTACAGCTAACATCATACTCAATGGGCAAACTCTAAAACTATTTCCCCTAAGTATAGGAACAAGACAGGCATGCCCACGCTTACCTCTCCTGTTCGACATAGTACTGGAAGTATTAGCCCTTGCAATTAGACAAGAAGAAGAAATAAAAGGCATCCAAATTGGAAAAGTAGAAGTAAAGCTGTCCTTATTTGCAGATGACATGGTACTGTACATAAAAACCTCGAAGGACTCTATTTAAAAACTAATAGACTTAATAAATGAATTCAGCAATGTAGCAGAATACAAAATTAATGCCAAGAAATCTGTGGCATTTCTATACACTAATAGTGAAATTACAGAAAGAGAGACTAAAAAAAGCAATCCTATTTACCATCACACCAAAAACTTTAAGATACCTAGGAATAAACCTTACTAAGGAGGTAAAAGACCTATATGCAGAAATCTACAGGACACTATAAAATGAGATAGAGGAAGACATAAACAGATGGAAGAGCATATCATGCTCATGGATTGGGAGAATCAACATCATTAAAATGTCCATACTACCCAAAGCAATCTATAGATTCAATGCACTACCCATTAAAATATGAACATCGTATTTCACAGTCCTACAAAGAATTCTTCATAGATTCATCTGGAACAAAAAAAGACCTCGAATAGCCCCAGCAATCCTAAGAAAAAAGAATAAATTAGGTGGAATCTCAATATCTGATTTCAAGCTATATTACAAAGCAACTGTTCTCAGACAGCCTGGTACTGGCACAAGAATAGGCATATAGACCAATGGAATAGAATAGAGAATCCAGATATCCACCAAACCACTATGCTTAATTAATATTTGACAAAGGAGGCATGAACATACAGTGGAGCCAAGACACCCTCTTCAATAAATGGTGTTGGAAAAATTGGACAGATACATGCAAAATATTGAAACTGGACCACCAACTTACACCATATACAAAAATGAACTCAAAATGGATACAGGACTTAAACATAAGGTGAGAAACCATAACAATACTAGAGGTATCCACAGCAGCACAATCTGCGACATATGCCAAAAGGACTTCTTCACTGATTCTGCTCCAAGGGCAATGGAAGCTAAAGAGGAAATACACAAATGGGACTACATCAAAATAAAAAGCTTCTGCACAGCAAAAGAAAACGATCAACAAAACAAGAGAGCCTACTGTATGGGAGAACATATTTGCAAATGTTATTCCTGATAAAGGTTTAATCTCCAACATCTACAGCCAACTTAAGCAACTTAATAAAAGGAAGATACATGATCCAATAAAAAAATGGGCAATGGACCTAAATAGAATCTTTTCTAAAGACAACAGAAGAAAGTTCAAGAGACACATGAAAACATGTTCAAAGTCACTAATTATCTGAGAGATGCAAATCAAAACGACAATGCGATACCAATTCATACATGTCAGAATGGCAATCATCAACAAATCAAGAAACAACAAGTGTTGGTGAGGATGCGGAGAAAAAGGGACCCTTGTGCACTGCTGGTGGGAATGCAGACTGGTGCTGTCACTGTGGAGAACAGTATGGAGTTTCCTCATAAAACTAACAATGGAACTCCCATTTGACCCAGCAATCCCACTCTTAGGAATATATCCTAAGAAAGTAGAAATACCAATCAGAAAGGATTTATGCACCCCTATGTTCATAGGAGCACTATTCACATTAGCTACAATTTGGAAACAGCCTAGGTTCCCGTCAGGAAATGAGTGGATCAGAAAACCATGGTACACCTAAACAATGGAATTCTATGCTGCCATTGAAAAGAAGGAATTATTACTATTTTTGCAGCAACCTGGATGGAACTGGAGAACCTCATGCTAAGTTAATAAGCCAATCAATGAAGGAGAAACACCACATGATCTCACTATACTGCTAATACTATGTTAAAATAAGTGGTAAAAGCAGATATATTTGTCTTGTTTCTGATAATAAGGAAAATGGTTTTAGTTTTTGTCCATTGAATATAATTGCTATAGGCTTTTTGTATGTTATCTTTATTATTTTGAAGTATGATTCCTGTATTTCCACTTTACTGAGAGTTTTTGTCATGAATGTGTGCTGCATTTTATTGAATGCTTTCTCTACATACCTACTATATTGATATGATCATATATCTTTCATTTATGTGATATTTCATTTTTATTTATTTACAAATATTATATCAGCCTTGCATGCCTAGAATAAATACCACATGCTCATGGGGTATGATCTTCTTAATGTACTGTTGGATCTGGTTTGCTAATATTTTGTTGAGAACATAACATCTATGTTCTTTAGGGAAAATGGCCTGTAATTCTCTTTCTTTGTAGTATCTTCCTCTGGTTTTGGGACTAGAATAATGCTAGCCTTCTACAAAAGAGTTTGGAAGTCTTTCCTCCTCATGAATTTTTTTTGGAATATTTTGAGGAGGATAGGTGTTAGTTCCTTTTCAAATGTTTGGTAAAATTTGTTTCTGAAGCCAGCCAGTCCAGGACTTTGGTTTGCTGGAAGTTTGTTGATTACTGCTTTAGTATCATTAGTTGTTGTCGGTCTTTTCAGGTTTTCTGATTCTTCCTGACTTTTGGAAGAATGTATGTTTCCAGGAATTTGTCCACTTTGCTCAGGTTGTCTAACTTGTTGGCATTTAGTTGTTCATAGTATTTCTTTTTACAATCCTTTGTATTTCTGTGGTGTTGGTTACTTCTTCCCTTTCATTTCGGATTTTATCTATATGGGTCTTTTCTTTGCTTCTTGATGAGTCTGGTTAAAGTTTCATCAATATTGTTTACCTTTTCAAGGAACCAGCTCTTGATTTCATTGATTTTTAGTATTATTTTTTTAAAGTTTCTGTGCTATTTATTACCACTCTGATGTTTACTATTTCCTTTCTTCTACTAACTCTCGTATTTTCTTCTTGCTTTCTAGTTCTTTTAGGTGTAGGGTTAGATTGTTTACTTGAGATTTTTCTTGCTTCTTGAAGTAGACCTGTAATACTATGAAATTCCCTCACAGGACTTTTTTCACTGTGTCATATAGATATCAGGTTGTGTATTTATTTTAATTTATTTCCAGGTAATTTTTGATTGTCTTCAGAAATGAAGGGAGGGGAAAGATAAAAACATCAATGATAAGAGAATCATTGATTGGTTGTGTTCTGCACACCTCCTACTGTGGATCAGGCTTGCAAACTGGACCTGTGCCCTTACCAGAAATCAAATTGAACCTCCTGGTTCATAGGTTGACCGTCAACAACTGAGCCACATGGCCTTGGCTGCTTCCGGGTAATTTTTTATTTCTTTTTTTGTCTCATTTGAAACTCATTCATTGTTTAATAACGCTATTTAGACTCCATTGTGTTTGATTGATTTTGAGGTGTTTGTTTTTTTTTTAATTGTACCTGACTTCTAGTTCCATGCCATTGTGATCTGAGAAGATGCTTGATATGTTTTCTATCTTCTTGAATTTGTTAAGACTTATTTTGTGTCCTAACATGTGGCCTATTTTTGAGAATGGCCCATGTGCACTTGAGAAGAATATATATTCTGTAGCTTTGGGATGAAATATTCTGTAAATATAAATTAAATTTATCTTATCTAGTGTGTTGTTAAATGTCTCTGTTTCCGTGATGATTTCTTTGTCTTTAAGATCTATCCATTGATGACAGTGGGGTTTTAAAGTCCCCTTCTATGACTATATGATATCCATCTTAAAGTCTATCAAGAGTTTATATGTTCCTATATTTGGTGTATGTGTTTACAAAGGTTATATCTTCTTGTTGTATAGATCCTCTTAGTATTATGTAGTGGCCTTCTTTGTCTTTTTTTATGGCCTTTGATTTGAAGTCTATTTATCTGTGAGGCTCAACCCTGGATCATGGCATTCAAGCTGCTGTGCAAGTGCAATCACAAAATGTATTGTTGGGTTCAGTGGCAAAATCTTCCAGATCACTTCAGCTTCATATTCCAAGAATGTTTCTTGTGGATTATGTACGTCTTATAATTCCAATTTGATGAATGCTGTTGTGGATGCAATTAACCTTTCAGGTTGGATGATTATAGGAGTAAACTTCTATCACATTATATGAGATGCTATGCAGGGGCTACTTCCCAAGGTTGGGTTATTCCCATCAGGATCTGGTCTTCTGGAATCTTCCTCTGGGTATAAAATTTGATGGCTGGTTGGGTCAAGATATGCTTTTGTCTGAATCCCACCATTGCTTGGGTTGGTTCTTGGTCCATTTGAGTGTGGTTCAGGTGCAGGTGCTTTCAGACATTATGTGTAACCAGTTTTGGTCTACCTGTCTAGAGTTACCAAGCTGTTCACTGTGTGTGCCTGTGTCTACTTGACTTGGGTGTGTGTGGGAGGGGCCAATCTGTGTAGATGACTTGACTTTCTAGAGCTCTAAGCTGGGATCTATTCAAGTCCAAGTTATTTTGAGGTTGGCCTTCACCTGTTGGTTGCTCCACCTGCACTCCTGCCCCATAGTTGCCTCCAGTCTTATGAAGAAAGGCTGTAGAGTGGGCCCATGATGGCCATGCTCCACTGGCCTTTCCACAGGGTTCAAGCTCTGTGGGTCATAGTGACTAGACTTAACAGACAGATCTAGTTAGTCTCCTAGTTCAATACAGCATGGTCTGGCACACAATGGGAAGAACATGGGTCTTTGCTACAGACTTCAAATCTAGCCTCCTAGGAGGAGCACACTGCAGGCTCAGGTTTGGTAGAGCCAGCTGTCCTCACTGCAGGATCAAGCTCAGTAAAACAGGACAGGGTCACTGGAATTTGGGCGAATAGATAGAGAAAGCCTTCTTTAAAAATATATATATATAATTGATCTTTTACAGCCAGGGAGGGAGAGGGATAGAGACTTAGAAACATCGATGAGAGAGAAACATCTATCAGCTGTCTCCTGCATGCCCCCCACTGGAGACGTACCCACAACCAAGGAACATGCCCTTGACCAGAATTGAACCAGGGACCTTCCAGTCCACAGACCGACCGGTTTTGGCTGAGAAAGCCTTCTTTTAAGAGTGGTACCACTGTGGTGACATGGGAAGGGGATGAGCTAAACTCTCTTTAGCTCTGTAGCCACACCTGCTCAAGTCCTGGACTGAAGCCTCTGAAATAGATGCACTCTGAATGTCCGGCTCTAAGTGGAGCCTTCTTCCTCCCTTGAAACAGTCCAGCAGGATGTGGCCAGCTGGGGGTTTGAAAACAGATAAAGTCAGTCTTCCATTGGTGATGTCACTGGCCCACGAGAAAACTGCATGCCTCTTCCCCATAGCTGTGCAGGCATGCCTTCAGAAACTTTGATGTTGCTGCATTCTGGGCTCTCAGATGTGTTCCTCGCTGCCCCGCTCCTCTTGCAGGACTTGGAAGACCAGATCAAGGCAGCTATCAACCCTTGGGAGGGAAGCAAACTGCTCACCTTCCCCTAGCTCTGTATCACCAGAGTCCCTGATGGGAGGATCTGAGGGGACACCTCAAATGACACAGTTTTGAGTTGTGCCTCCTTCCCCCTGTAAAGCTGCACCAGCAGGGAAGAGCCAACAGGCCTTGGAAGAACAAATCAAGGCAGCCCTCCACTGGGAATGGTGTTGGTTCTTGGGAGGGAACTTTATGCTCAACTCTGCCTAGCTCTGCAGTGCACTTCCAGAGACCCTAATGGAAGGCTCTGAGGGGGAGTTGTACCAAATTTCCCACTTCTGATTTGTGCTCCCTTCCCCCTGAAGAACTGAGCTTGTAGGATTTGGCAATGCAAGTTAAGGCAGCCCTCTATTGTGAATGGCACAGGCCCATGGGAGAGGAGCAAGTACAAGCCTCACCCGAGTTCTACAGCTGCCTGCTGCTATAGACCCTGACAGGGAAGTTTCCCTAACCTGTGGAAATAGGGCAAAGATTGGCCCTTGTTCCAAAGCCACCAGTTCAATGACCATCTGAAAGCCTTTCTATACTAGTAGTTTCTCCAGGTCTCTTGGGTGCAGCCAACGGTCCTTTTTGCAGGACTTAAGGTCATCAGTATTTGAAAGATGGGGTTAGTGCCCTTTCCTTAGGTGGTGCTATAAAGATTTCCTGACTCTGGGAGATGGTGCTTGTGGGCAGTGAGGGATGTTGACTCAGAATTGGGACCTCAATAATTAACTTTCCAGATATCTGGAGCTATGCTACCCAGATCTTCTCTCTATAGATTCTGAGTCTTCTTGCCTCTATTAGAGTCCTGGGTAAGTGCCCAAGAACATGATCCTGTGCAATGCCCCTTAGGAGAGCACCTAGATGGTAGCAGACTTTCTTCTCTTCCCAGCAGTCCCTGATTATGTTTGTTGCCATATGCTCTGTAGGCTTGTCTTCCCAGCCCTGGTGTTCTGGTTTGGGGGTTCTGGCATGGGGTTGAGACCCCACTCTCCTCAGGGAGGACTTAAAAATATTTTTATTGGCTTCAGAGATGGAGAGAGAGAAACATCAACGATGAGAGAAAATGATTGTTCATCTGCTTCTTGCATATCCCACACTGGTGATTGAACCTACAGCCTGGGAATGTGCCCTGGCCAGGAACTGAACTGTGACCTTCTGGGTCCTAGGTCGATGCTCAACCTCTGAGCCACACCAACTGGGCCTGGGCCCAGGGGGGTGGGGGTAGAACTTTTGCAGCCACAATAACCTTCTGGCTTCTCAGCCACAATAACTTCCTGGGTGCAGAGACCAGCCCTCTTCATGTCTCTGCCCTTCTTCCAGTCTCTCTGTAGCTTCTTCTAGCAATCCATGGATATAACACTCCTGTTCAGGTGTTTTTCAGTTGTTTATTCAGGTTGATTGCTCTATATTTTAGCTGTAAATCCAATTTGGCACATGGAGGTGGTGTGTGCAGTTTCTACCTCCCCTGCAGCCATCTTTGATCACCCATATTGTTTTAATCTATCTATATAAAACCCTAATATGCAAATTGACCAAACAGTGGAACAACTTGTGGAATGACCAGTCGGTGAGGAGCAGGGCTGGAGAGTGGGCAGTGCCAGGCCAGCCAAGGAGGGTGCCAGTGGGCAGAGGGAGGAAACTGGTGGTGGCAATGAGAGGGGGTGGGGCCAGTGAGTGGGTGGCACCAGGTCGCAAGCCAAGGCAGGTGTCAGCAGTTGCCCTGATTGCCCTGTCAGTTGTCTCACAGATCAGCCTTGATTGCCAGCAAGGCTTAGGGACCCTTCTCTATATATTGGGAACAGTTTCTTAGATTTAAGAATTAAAAGCATGAAGAATAAAATGGCAGTGGAATAGATGATGTGTCCAGAGCCTTGTCACTGAGCAGACAGAGAGAACAGCTGAGGGTCACACTGGGATTGTTTGTTAGCAAGTTAAGGGACAGTTATTCTTCAGGAGGAGGAGGACTGCTGGACAAGGCTTCCCTGACCAGGCAGCCCCACTGCCATGGGTTTTTTTCTCCTGGAGTCAATAGCGCGAATGAGGAGGCCGCGCCATCTTGGAGGGGAAAATGGATATTTATGGAGGCCTGAAAAATTACAGCTGTGGCACTCACCGAACAGCTGGGGGCTCCAGAACACAGTTCCCCAATCGGCACAAACACTCGGACTCAGAGGAGCTCATATGCCACACAGAAAGGTCAGATTTTGCCTGGGATCAGGAGAGAGAACTACATAACAAGACATCCGGAGAAGAAAGACCATGGGCAGATGAAGAAACAGCCCGCATATAAAAGAAAAGCAGGCAGAGAATCCAAGATGGCAGCATAGGTAAACACCTACACTGCTGCCTCACACAACAATTTCAAAACTACAACTAAAAGACAGAACAGACATCATCCAGAACCACAGGAAAGCTGGCTGAGTGAAAATTCTACAACTAGAGGGAAAGAGAGGGGCTCACAGAGACCCAGAGGAGCTGCAAAAAGCTGAGGTACGGACACGCGCACGTGGAGAGAGCAAGTGCCGGAGTGCCTGGCTGGCTTTCTCTGGCAGGAGGGAAACAGAGACTCTCAAAGGCATTGAACCCCTATCCTATGACACTAAACCCCAGATCCAGCCGAAACTCATACGGGGGGAGTTTGGACTGTGAAAAGGGAGAAGTGCACGGAAATTTAGAGGAGCCGCAAAAGATCAAAGGCCTGGTGGCGTGCACGGCACTGCGCACAGGACAGATTGCTGATTGTGCCACTGGCTTTCGCGACTGGGCAGGAGACAGACCCTCCCAACTGTGCTACTTCTGACTCCACTAAGCCCCTGTTTGGGGCAAAACCCTGGGGACCTAGTCTCATGTGGTCATGGTGTGCAGGGGAGCCAGAGGGGCAGCGGTCTAGAGGCACTGCGGGCGCTCGGGAACAAGGACCGCTCCAGCGATTATTCAGTCACGTGAGACTCAGGGGCTGTGGAGGGCAGGGCCGAATGGAAGGCAAGGCGGTCCCTTAAGCCCTGAGACTCCACCCCTCCCAAGCTCAACAGAGGCTTCTTCGGTTGCAAGTCTGGTATCATAAAGCTGAATTCAACACAGAAGTTTCCGCGACATAGTTAAAATGCTGAGACAGGGTAAGGGATCACAAACAAAAGAAATGGAGGAAAAAAAAACGAATGGATATATAGTTCAAAACCACGCTTATAAGGTTTTTCAAGAATATGCTAGAAAAGTTGGATAAATTTAGTGAGACCCAAGAGGAGATGAAAAAGGACATACTAGAGACACTGACTGAAATAAAAAATATTATACAGAGTCCTAACAGCAGACTAGAGAAAGGCAAGAATCAAGTCAAAAATTTGAAATATAAAGAAGCAGAAAACATTCAACTGGAAAAGCAAGAAGAGAAAAGAATCCAAAAAAGTAAAGATAATGTAAGGAGCCTCTGGAACAGCTTCAAGCGAACCAACATCAGAATTGTGGGGGTGCCAGAGGAAGAGAGAGAGCAATATACCGAAAACCTATTTAAAGAAATAATGACTGAAAAGTTCCCACATCTGGTAAAAAAAATAGACTTACAAGTCCAGGAAGCACACAGAACCCCAGATAAAAGGAATCCAAAGAGGACAACACCAAGACACATTATAATTAAAATATCAAGAGCAAAAGACAGAGTACTAAAAGCAGCAAGAGAAAAACAGTTCATTACCTACAAGGGAGCACCCATACGACTGTCAGATGATTTCTCAACAGAAATGATGAAGGCCAGATGGGAGTGGCAAGAAATATTTAACGTGATGAATAGCAAGAATCTACAACCAAGAATAATCTATCCAGCAAAGCTATCATTCAGAATTGAAGGGCAGATAACGAGCTTCACAGATAAGAAAAAGCTAAAGGAGTTCATCAACTCCAAACCAGTATTATATGAAATGCTGAAAGGTACTCTTTTAGAAGTGGAAGAAGAAAATGGGAAATGCCAAAAAATTATGAACAACAAATACATATCTATCAATAAGTGAATCTAAAAATTAAGTGAATTAAAACTTTGATCAACAGAATAAACTGGTGAATATAATAGAATCAGGAGCACAGAAAGGGAGTGAACTGATAATTCTCAGAGGGACAAAAATCATAAAGCATCAAACAGACTTTGAAATTACAGCAGAAAGATTAAAGTTAGGTGAGGTAAATAAGTGATCAATCAAAGGACTTGTATGCATGAATATAAGCATCCCAATGATCACAGACACTGGGGGTTTGGGGTATGCCTGGGAGGGAGGGGGGCAGTGGGGAGATATGTATAAAAAATTAATAAAAATTAAAAAAAATGAAAATAAAAGAAAAGCAGGCATCACCAGAAAAGGAAGTAAATAAAATAGAAGGAAACAAACCTGCCAGAGAAAGAGTTCAGAGAAATGGTCATAAGGTGGCTGAAAAAAATGGAACACAAATTCGACAATATGAGTAAGAACCAAGAGGTAACTGGTTCTTATAAAGAATCAAGAAGAAATGAAAAATGACATCGCTGCTGTAAAGAACTCAATAGAAAGCATCAAAAGTAGACTAGAAGAAGCAGAGAACCGCAAGACAAGGTAGAAAAAAATACCCAAGTACAGCAGTTTTAGAAAAAAAAATTGAAAAGCAAGAGGAGAACCTAAGGGAATTTTGGAATAACACGAAACAAAACAACATCCACATAATTGGGGTTCCAGAAAGAGTGGAAACTGAGCAAGGAATAGAAAACCTGTTTGAAGAAATAATGACAGAAAACTTCCCTAATATAGGGAAGAAAAAACCCACACAGATACAAGAATCTCACAGCATCCCAAGCAAAATGAACCCCAAAAGACTGACACCAAGGCTCATTATAATTAAAATGACAAACACCCAATAACAAAGTAAGAATATTAAAAGCGGCCAGAGAGAGACAGAGTTACCTACAAAGGAACCCCCATCAGAGTAGCAACTGATTTCTCAAAAGAAACTCATCAGGCCAGAAGAGAATGGAATGAAATATACAAAGTCAGGCAAAAAAGGGTCTGAATCCAAGAACACAAGGCTATCAATCAAAATTGAAGGTGAAATCAGGAGCTTCATAGACAAAAAAAGAACTAAGGAAATATATTACCACCAAACCAGCAATGCAAGAAATGTTAAAGGCTCTGCTGTAAAAAAAAGAAATAGGAAGTGAAGAGGGAACACAGGGGTAAAGAAAAAAACGGCGACTATAATAATAACTTTAAATGTAAACGAACTAAATGCTCCAATTAAAAGACATAGGGTGTTTTTTTTTTTTGAAAAAATGGCGGCGGAGTAAACAGACGCACCTGGAGCTTTGTCGCTGGGCAGAGGGAGAGAGAGCGGCTGGGAGTCGCACTGGGAGTGATTGGAGGCAAGTTGGAAGCCAGTTATCCTCCAGGAGAAGGCGGGGAACTGCTGGACGGGGCTCTCCCAGCCGGGCAGCCCCACTGCAAAGGGTTTTTGCCTGCCCGA
>PVJN01056002.1:0-12905 GCA_004026805.1 Lasiurus borealis | reverse complement strand
AATGTATTTGATTTTTAAGAAATGTGTGAATAAGGGGGAAGTGTAAGTATTTTTGCTGAAGGCAGATGCCACAGTTTCCAAGTAACTTGAAAAGAATATGGGCAAACTTAGAAAAGTAAGAAGCCTTCCCAAACATTACAGAAAAAGGAAAAAACTTGTGGAATTTTTCCTATAACTTTTGGGCAAAGAGTGGCTTGTTCCCTGAGAGAATAGACCTGTAGTTGCCACTGGTGACCCTTCATTCCCCTCTCCCCAGTTTTCAGCCCTCCTCTTTCCTTGTCGTTTAAAAAGGAAAATTCAGCCGAAACTGGTTTGGCTCAGTGGATAGAGAGTCGGCCTACAGACTGAAGGGTCCCAGGTTCTATTCCAGTCAAGGGCATATATCTTGGTTGCGGGCATATCCCCAGTAGGGGGTGTGCAGGAGGCGGCTAATTGATGTCTCTCATCGATGTTTCTAACTCTCTATCCCTCTCTCTTCCTCTGTAAAAAGTCAATAAAAATATATTTTTAAAAAATAAAAAGCAAAATTCAACTGAGTACATTGTGAAGATCCTATTGCTTCACTCAGTGATTCATGAATTAGGCAGCGTTCAATCTAACAGATAGAAAGGAGCCCCAAGGAGCTGACTTTTATAGACAGAAAGGAACAGGAACAAGGAAGTCTTTGCAGCTAAGCAGGTTGCTTATTGCAAGGTTTCCTTTAGAGGGTGGCCAGGGCCTAGCAGGCAGATTATGTAACTAGTGCTCTGCAGAGGAGTCCAGATGGACTGGTTGAAGATCCCCATTTCTGGGAGAGCTGGAACTATATTTAAGACTCCATTTGGTGATGTGGGGCTTAGCATAAGCAACTTGAAGCTTGTTGTCTTGTTTTTATTTCTTTTTTATTAAATGTATTGGGGTGATATTGGTTAATAAAGTTATATAGGTTTCCAGTGCACAGTTCTATAATACATCATCTGTATATTGTATTGTGGGTTTACTACCCCAACTCAAGTCTCCTGCCATCACATTGATCCCCCATCCTCTTTTCTACCTACCCCTCCCGCCCTTTGTCTTGTTTTCAACACTGTATCAGGATACCTAGCTTCAGTCTTATTTCTGTAAGGCTCTTAGCCGAGTGTCTCTGGCCCCCATAAGCAGTGATTTGTATGCTCCTCCCAAGGAGCCTCTGAGGCTGAAAGCCCTTCAAGATGCAGAGGAAAGGATGACGAAGCAGAAAGTCAGGCGCTGTGGTATATGTACAATGAGGCTATTCAGGAGCCAGGAGGTTTGCCCATTCCTCAAGGACACCTTAGAGAGGGGTGCCTACACTAGACTTGCTCCTGCCTCCAGAGAGACTGCTGAGCCTGAACTCTGCTGTCCAGAGCTTCTTCCAGGCCAGGGAGCTCGTACCCACCCAGCCAGTTGCTCAGTCTCCAGGAATAGTAATGTCCCCATGTTGTTTGCACTACTCAGCATTTTTAGTGCATTCTGCAGCGGCAGTTTCATGGATATCTGGCAACCTTTGCAGTTTTGAAAATTAATAGATGCTCTTCTTGAGTTTGTTTTTAGGTCATTAAATATGCTTTAACCTTCCTCTCCACTCCCACCATTGATTAACACAAAGTATTTGAATAGCTAACTTGTAAAAGAAGAGAACCCAGCACTACTGGTGGGCAGGGGATTATTGGGGTGCCTCTAGTTAGACTGCAGGTGCTACCTGTGCTCCAGTTTGAGTGCCCCAAGCCCTAAAAGAACCCTCATCCTGATCCGGGACACCCTTCAGGGCAAACCAGCTGGCTCCCCCATGCATCAGGCATCTA
Organism: Lasiurus borealis; assembly: GCA_004026805.1. NCBI lineage: Eukaryota > Metazoa > Chordata > Mammalia > Chiroptera > Vespertilionidae > Lasiurus > Lasiurus borealis. The sequence goes on along the minus strand of PVJN01056002.1, from coordinate 11,103 downwards.
TCCTATCTAATTAAAAGAGTAATATGCAAATTGACTACCACTGCAACACACAAGATGATTTCTCCCATGTGGTCAAAGATGACTGCCCCCATGTGGACACAAGATGGCCAGCAGAAGAGGGCAGTTGGGAGGGACCAGGCCAGCAAGGGAGGGCAGTTAGGGGTGATCAGGCCTACAGAGGAGGGCAGTTAGGGGCAAACAGACTGGCAGGGGAGTAGTTAGGCATCAATCAGGTTGGCAGGGGAGTGGTTAGAGGGTGATCAGGCTCGCAGAAGCAGTTAGAGGCAATCAGGAAGGCAGGCAGGCAAGCAGGTAGGAGCCAGCAGTCCTGGATTGTGAGAGGGATGTCCAACTGCCCATTTAGACAGGCAATCGGACATCCCTCAAGGGGTCCCTGAATGGAGAGGGTGCAGGCTAGGCAGAGAGATACCCCCCTCCTCCCATATATGAATTTTGTGTACTAGGCCTCTAGAATTTTGTAATTTCTAACACTAAATGAGTGCTGAATTTCTAGCTCCCAATCTTTGTATGGGGCACATTAAAAATCAGCCTCAGAATAACCACTTTCAATGAACAAAGCATGCAAAATAGAAATTTTTATTTACAAAAATATTAATTTTCCTAAATATACTTGTCTTGAGCATCTCATAAATAGTGTTGATTATTCTCTGGCCAGTACTGTCCACTTAACAAACCATGTTACTAATTAACTGAGCAATGAAAATAAATCTTTCTAATTGACCGCTTTTCCCATTATACAGATATCATTTGAATCTGCTTAGTATATTCTTTGGTCATAATGTAAAACATTTTCTGATCTGCTGTTTTAATTAAGGCATCTTTTCATTCATTTAGCCATAGAGACACTATTTACCAAGATTTTTAAAATTCCTGAAAACAATCAAAAGAGTTGTTCATAAAATATACCCAAGCTCTAAAAACAATGGGCCTTCTTTTACAACAAAATAAAATTATATAGTAGATCACAAGTATTCTTAATGATATAAGTTCAAATATACCAGAAGCAAACACTCTGTTTCATAAACCTCACTTCCCCAAAACAAACTTAGAATGCTTAAACTCAAGCCAGCATTGCTGAAAATAAATTTCTGTTCAAAACAAACAACAAAAAATAAGGTGCAGGCCTAGCCTACCACACAGCTGGCTTGAGGTAGAATGCTTGTCTTCAATTATACAGCCACAAGTTGCTCCAAAATTCTTATCATTTTTTAAATGCTTGGGATTATCCATTAGCACAACTTGTTAAGTCTCTGAGGAATGGAATATATGGAAATTAAAAATCTGAAGTCTCATAACTCACTTTAATCCTGTCTTGTAAATCAAAATGACCAAGAGTGTAGAAGCAATAATTTCTTAAAGACATTGGTAAACCCTAATAACATGCCTAACTATAGCAACAAAAGAATTCAAAATCTTGGAGAAGGCTGTAGCTGATTTTGAAATGGAGCACTCATGAGTGTCATGAGGGTATGAGGTTTACTAACTCTGTCTGAATCTAAAAGCACTGGCTCTGCCGGTGAACCTTAGACTGCTGACTGCAATCCTGTTTTTAAAAGTCTGTTCTGTTGGGCTTTCTGCCATGATTCATACATGTCAACATCTCACACTTACAGTGATCTTAAGCAATGTGTTTGAGAAGCCAATTAAGGATCTACTTAGTAAAGAAGAAAAATATTCAAATTTTTCTAGAAATTTATTCCTATTTGGGAGTTCAGGAGTTTAAGATTTGGGTGTTACTGTGAAACTGTAGCCACTTACCCATAAATAATGACTTTTATTCCTCTATCTTCATTCCAAAATTCTAAGAATATACAGCAATAATACAATTACTTTTTTGCAATTATACAAATATGTACAGAGCATTTAAAATTATATAGAAGATCAGAAGTGTCTTAATGATATTAGCTCAAATATACCAAAATATGTATTTTAGCAAAGAAAAACTTTATTAAAGTACTAGAGTCCCAGTGCATGAAATTCCTGCACTGGTAGGGTCCCTAATGGCTGCCACTGGACGGGTCCTCTCACCCCTCCCCTGGCTGGCCCCACTCCCTGGTCAAACACCAGGACAATTCCCTATCAGAGGGGACAATTTGCATACTATGCTCTTATTATATAGGATGGTTGAGTATATTTCCAGATGGATGTTTTATTTGAATTTCTTAGCCAACTATTTTAAAACTTTTCACTTTGCAAGGAAAAACATACTGTTGCATCAGTGTATCACAGACAACCAAGAATATCTGGAATTCTGAATCACTAACTTGAACAGAAATGTATTCTTGGAACATTGATTTGCATTTAATGCACCAGAGAGAAAGGAGAGATGGAACCTCCCAAGGAGATGAACATGGATGAAGTTTATAATTTTATAAATAACTCGGGGGTTCTTCCATATGCTGACTTGGGGACCACCATTGGTGCTCTAACTTCCTAAATGATACGAGAGGTACAGATGGCTTGATTTTCTTCTCTAACAAAACTATAGAGTACAGTTGTATTGAAAGATGGGGGACATTAGATGAACCTCTATTTGGGGCCATTATTTCTCTTTGCATCAGCCGGTGGAGGCCAGAGGAGCATAACCAGAGTTGTAACGTCAGGCATGATGTGCCTATTCTTTAACCAGATTTGCTGTAATGCTTGGTCCAAACTAGCAGAGGTAATTGAGAGGCAGCGGTAGGGTTGCGAGCCCTGTTTGCAGCTTTCTGAGCTAAGCGCTCCTCTCACGATGCTCCACTGGCTTGGAAGTATCCCCAGCAAGGGAGCGGAGACAGGGCTGAGAAGATACACCCTTCCGTCCACTGGATTTTCCTCACAGTGCTTAGCCCCACGCCTCCCAGTTCCATGTGAGGGTTATCTTGCCTGTCTTATAAGTCCTTGACTGTAGCGTTGAGGTGAGTCTGCGGTGCAGAAGGTTAAAAATAACAGCATTGGCCTCTAATGGGTTTGAAGAGTACATTTTGCTTGCCGGTGAATAAATGCTCCTCCGCACACCGTGCCTTTTTGTCCTGACAGATTTTCAGACAAATGATCAGCTCCCTCCAACGCAGTCGCCTGATTTGGGGGATACTAGCAATTGGCAAATAATAAATCTGAAGTGAGAAGAACTCCTATTAAGTATAATTTTCCTAAATTTTCTAACTTTGATTCTATTAAAATGACCTCCTATTATTAGAATTTAAGTGGTCAAAACACCACTTTCACAGTGACACAGAGAAGAAAAATTAAGCGTCATCCAGTTTTTTGAAGTTTATATTTCCCTAATCACTCTAAGTCCTAGACTCTAGGACAAGAGTTGCTTGGCAGGAAGCTGGCTTTGAAAACAATGCATTCGCTTTATGAGTGTCATCCGCACTGTTTTCGGTCTTTCCATATGAGACACCCCAGGAAGTCTGAAAAAGGGCGGCCATTCAGACATCCTGTCTCCTGCTCTTCTTTGGCCACGGGAGGCAGACAGTGTTCTGCACCCCTTCCCATCCCAAGCACCTTTGCAAGAGATCTTCATTAGACTCCTGCTGCTGCTGCTCTCAGAGATTTGAAATTGGCACAGAAGGCTGTGGGGCTTATAGTTTTGTAGGTGCTCAATAGAGATTTTTTTTTAATTGGGTGGTTGTTTTCTTTTGACACTTGAAATTAAATAATGCAGACACCAATCCAGACAATGATCTGTACAAATAAGTGATGCTTTCCCTCCTTGCAGACTAAACTAGCCTGACAAGCTTACCATAACATCTTCTTTCTCCTGCACCTACCCTACTCATCCTCTTCAAAAATAGCCCAGCCTGGCCTGTGTGGCTCAGCAATCGAGCGTTGGCCCAGGAACTAAGAGGTTGCCAGGTCGATTCCCAGTCAGCGCACATGCTCAGGTTGTGGGATCGATCCCCAATAGAGACGGTGCAAGGGGAGGCAGCTGGTCGATGATGTTCTTCTCTCATCAATATTTCTATCTCTATCCCTTTCCATTCCTCTCTCTCTAAAAATCAATAAAAATGAAAAATATAAAAATCAATAAAAATGTATTTTTAAAAATAGCACAATACATGGCACAACCTTTCCCATGCTCATTTTTTCTATATTTCAGTGTGGATGATTAATATTGTGCAACAAATGTGTGCTGCAGGGTTTGGCAATGTCTGCAAATAGCACAAAACTCAACATTGAGAGTCAAAGTTAGGGCAGTCCCACCTGATTGGTTCTACCGCCCTTCCCTCAAATAATCCAGCTTCCTCATCCTTATGTTTCCCCTTCATTTATTCAGGGCCTTCGTCTTACTATTAAATGACTGTTATAGTCATCCCTTCTAATGTGTTAGCTGTTAGGTGGCAGCTCCAAGGTGTAGTAACATTTTTTTTTTATTTAATAAATCTTTATTGTTCAGATTATTACATTTGTTCCTCTTTTTTCCCCCCATAGCTCCCCTCCACCTGGTTCCCACCCCTCCCTCTATCCTTACTCTCACTCCCTCCCTATTGTTCCCATCCTTAGGTGTACGATTTTTGTCCAGTCCTTTCCCTCACCACCCAAACCACTTTCCTCTTGAGAATTGTCAGTCTCTCCCTTTCTATGTCCCTGATTCTATCATATTCACCAGTTTATTCTGTTCATCAGGTTTCTTATTCACTTGATTTTTAGATTCATTTGTTGATAGATATGTATTTGTTGTTCATAATTTTTATCTTTACCTTTTTATTCTTCTTCCTCTTCTTAAAGAGTACCTTTCAGCATTTCATACAATACTGGTTTGGTGTTGATGAACTCCTTTAGCTTTTTCTTATCTGTGAAACTCTTTATCTGCCCTTCAATTCTGAATGATAGCTTTGCTGGGTAGAGTAATCTTGGTTGTAGGTTCTTGCTCTTCATCACTTTGAATATTTCTTGTCACTCCCATCTGGCCTGCATAGTTTCTGTTGAGAAATCAGCTGACAATTGTATGGGTGCTCCCTTGTAGGTAATGAACTGTTTTTCTCTTGCTGCTTTTAATAGACTCTTTTTGTCTTTTGCTCTTGGTATTTTAATTATGATGTGTCTTGGTGTGGTCCTCTTTGGTTTCCTTTTGTTTGGGGTTTTGTGCACTTCCTGGACCTGTAAGTCTATTTCTTTCATCAGGTGGGAAAGTTTTCAGTATCTTGTTGTCTCTTTTTCTGGCACCCCCACAATTCTGACGTTGGTACACTTGAAGTTGTTCCAGAGGCTCCTTACACTATCTTCATATTTTAGGATTCTTTTTGCTTTTTGCTTGTCCACTGGAGTGTTTTGTGCTTCTTTGTATTTCCAATCCTTGACTTGATTCTTGTGTTCCTCTAATCTGCTATTAGGTCTCTGTATAATATTTTTTATTTCAGTCAGTGTATGTTTAATTTCTAGTTGGTCCTTTTTCATCTCTAGTTGGTTATTTTTTATCTCCTCTTGGGTCTCACTAAATTTATCCATCTTTTCTAGGAAATTTTTGCAAAACTTCATAACCATGATTTTGAACTCTATATCCAGTCATTTGTTTTCCTCCATTCCTTTCATTTGATCTGTTCCTTTGTCTCCACATTTTTGCTGCTTCCCTGAGTTGATAGAGTAGCTTTGTGTGCTAGGTGTCCTATATGGCGCAGCTCTGCCTCCCCAGTTACCTGAGGTGGACTCTCTTGGTGCACCCCTTTGTGAACTGTGTGTACAATCTTGTTGTAGTTAATTCTTGATTGTTGTTGGTATCACTGTGGGGAATTGACCTCCAAACCAAATGGTTGTGGGGATCAGCTGTGTCTATGCTGCCGCCGGGAAAACTACTGTGCTAGAGTCAGCCTTATGATACAAGACTTGCAAAATTGAAAAAGCCTCTCTGTTCAGCTTGGATGGGATGGAGTCTTGGGGCTGAGCAGACAGCCTTGGCTTCCCATCAGACCTGCCCTACATGGTCCCTGGGTCTGTGTCCTTTAGTAATAGCTGTGCATATGTGCTTGCCTCCAGACCTCTGCCTTTCCTGTTCCCCAAGTTTCTGTGCACTCTGGGTCCCCAGGGTCTCACCCTAAAATGGGGTTCAGTGCAGTCAGAAGTGGAGTTCAGTGCAGTTGGGAGGTTCCATCTTCCTCCCACTAGAGAAAGCCAGTGACACAATCAGCAGTCAGCCCTCTGTGAGTGCTCACTTTCATGCGCCTCCAGACCTCTACCTTTTACAGCTCCCCTAAGTTTCCATGCACTCCTCCCTTTTCATGACAGTTCAGACTCCCCCACTGTATGAGTCTTGCCCAAAACTGAGGTTCAGTGCAGTTGGGAGTTTCTGTCTCCCTCCCGCAAGAGGAAGCCAGCCAGACACTCCGTTGCTCATCCTCTCTAAGCACGTGTCTCTGAACCTCAGTTTTTTTGCAGCTCCTCTGAGTCTCTGTGAGCCCCTCTCTTTCCTTCTAGTTGTAAAATTTCCACTCAGCCAGCTTTTCTTTGGTTGTGGATGATGTTCCTTCTGTCTTTTAGCTGTAGTTTTGAAATTGTTGTGTGAGGCAGCAGTTTAGGTGTTTACCTATGCTGCCATCTTGGTTTGTCTCTGTAATAGCATTTTTTAAAGAACACTTTTAAAGAAGAAAAGAAAGTGACCTTGAAGCAGACACTATTATTTTCTCCAATCATGTGCAATATGTCAATGACGATTCAAAAGCCACCATTGAAAGTTTGCCAGTCATTAAAAGAGCTCCTTTTATACCCTCCCTACTCTTCAAAGCTTTTCCATATACTGATCACTTCTTTGGAACTCCCAAACAACCTGCAAAGCGGGTAGAGTAAGGCAAACCTGTCACCAGATTACCAAATGATGCAAAGTCAGAGAGGTTAAGTGGGTCTCCCAAGGTCACACAGCCTGGACAGCAGCAATCCTGGGTCTGCAAGATTCCAAAATAAATCATTTTTCTTACCACAGATGCAGTTCTCAAATTCCACCTCTGGGCATTAATGGCTGCATGGCACTTTCCGTGAATGTCCCCCTATCTCCAATTACCTGCCTACCTCAGTCCAAGTGAATTCCAGAATATAAGACCCAGCTTTTTCAGCTGACTTTCTCTAATATATAGCAATATAATGAGAGTTCTGACATTCTATCACATAATATTTCTGCTATAATTGTTTGGGAGTATTTTAAGTGGTATTGTATTTGGGCCTCAGAATTGTACTAACCCTATACTATAGGTACACATTAAAAATCAAATATTGGGAAGCAGAAAGTCTAAATGGACCTAAAAAATACACCCAAGCCTCCCAGCTGGGAAATAAAAAATATTTTCAAGTACAGCAGGTCCTTGAATAATGTCATCTCATTCAACATCATTTTATTACGAAGTTTATGAGGTGCCGTGGGAACTTAAGTCTTATGTCAATTAGATTATAGTAAAATCAGTTTCCTCATTTGTCATTTCACTTCAAGTCATAGAACCTATTGATGGTGTTAAGTTACATGCTATTCTGTATGCTCTAAGCCTTAAACTATTTTGCTATTAAACCAGTTTTTGCTGTCCTATTGGGAACCATAGCTATTAGACAGAGGAGATGGGCACTGTGTGTTGACAGTGAACCCGTCATGGAAGGTGTCATTTAGAAGGAAGTTCATTAGATTCATCATGGGGTGGGCATCACACTGTTGTTTGGTAGCATAGAGACGGGAGGGCTTCCCTCATCACTGTAGCGTGAGATTCATAAAACTGCCCCCCAGATCACAGACCAAGTGTCCTTCTGAAACCCCATTTTCTGACTAACAGTGTGGAAAGTTCCCCAGTCATGTTTCTTATTCAAAACATTTCTGTTTGACAACACTCATTCATGCTGCTTCCCATGTCGCTGTTCCCACTTGGACACTGCTACCAAATGGCACACTCGAGCTCTGCTGTCCATTCTCAAAGACGATCCAGAGCTCTCCACTGCCTCCTCCAACTCCCTGTCCCTGTCATGTAAGACCCTACATATCACAGCCTGAGGCTACCTCTTTACCTCTATGCTGACACTGTCCTGTGTGCTTCACACAAACTCCTGTATTTCCTGTTCTTCACAAACACCCTAAACTGTTCTGCTACCCCATTTGCCCAGTTGCTTCTTTCACCTGGATTATCCGTCCTTTCTCTGCCTGATTCCTATTCAGTAGCAAAAGTCCAGCTCAAACACCTTCTTTGCTCCTTGGTATTTATATGCAATTGGCTCTTGAACAACACGGGTTTGAACTGCATGGGTCCACTTATATGGGGACTTTTTTTTTCAATAAATGTGTTTTGCTATAATTTTCTTAATAACATTTTCTTTCTTCTAGCTTACGGTATTGTTAGAAGATAATATGCAACTCATGTAACATACAAAATATGTGTTAATTTGGGTGTTTGTTATCAAAAAGGCTTCTGGTCAACAGTGGGCCATTAGTAGTTAAGTTTTTGGAAAGTCAAAAGTTATAGATTTTCAGTGCCCTTAACCCCCACGCTGTTCAAGGGTCAGCTGTATATGCCTTCGCCCTCCTTTTAAATTGTGTTATACAGTCCTTAATGCAACAAGTTGGTTCCTGGTAGGTGCTCAATAAATTTGGTTGGGTAAGTGGATAGATCTCACGTGTCCACGCCACTGTTTCACGAGGCAGGAAGGTGCAACAGGCTCTCAATGTCGGTTGATAAATCAGTAGAGCATTAGCGAGAGCACTGGCCCTTTTGCTTTTTCCATCTGGTGCATTTTTTACCACTTAGTGACCCAAGGCCTTACTCGTTCTGCCTGGGTTGAATGTGCATACCCACCACATCAATGCATAGTAAGAAAGTTTGGGTGGTGGTGTTTTTAGGATTCCCGAAGTTCTGAAGTAATAATAATACATTTTGTTCCTAGAAGATTTTGTCATTCTTACAAGGTTGTGTGGTTTAGAAGGAGCTAAGGCAAACAAATCCTTAACAAAAAAGTTCAGATCCCAAATGGAGGATAGAGGCCTGTCCACCTCGATTCCCAGAGCCCATCAGGGAGGCACTCTTAGTGAACAACTGCGCTTGTCACTCCTCTGGTGAACTCCCTGATGACACGGGTTCCTGAAGTGTGACTGGAGATATGACCCAGTGAAACCCAACCAGCAGGGTCACCGGGGCTGCTGAAGCATGAGTCTGCATTTCTCAAGTCAGTGTAACAGAATCTGAGCCATGCGGAGCAGAGAGTGGGCCAGAGCTATCTGGTAGCCAAGGGCACTGCTGGGGCTTTAGAATAACAGCTCGAGGCTGTAATCCGATGCCATTCCAGGACATTTAGCCAGTTAATCATCTCAATCACCCATTTGTTATTCATAAACACAAGAAACCGGGTTTTCTTTTGGCTGCGCCCTTTGCCCTTTCAGGTTACACCAATATTATGCTGTCCTTACCTTTTCCTTGTGTTGCATAAAATGCACCTGGCATGGTAAAGCATCTTGTCACCAAGGATGTCGCTGTGAACACCGACCAGCCTGGGACAGGCCGATCTCTGTTGCTCCCAGAGCCAACACAAGTGCTGGCAGTTTAAGGGCCTGGCTTTCAGTAGTTCTTCAAACCTCATTAAGACTGTAACTCCAGCCCTAACCAGTTTGGCTCAGTGGATAGAGCGTCAGCCTGCGAACTCCAGAGTCCCAGGTTCGATTTCAGTCAAGGGCATGTACCTTAGTTGTAGGCACATCCCCAGTAGGAAGTGTGCAGGAGGCAGCTGATCGATGTTTCTAACTCTCCATCCCTCTCTGTAAAAAATAAAATAAAATATATTTAAAAAAAAGAGAGAGAGACTGTAAATCCACAGAGATGTGAGACCAACAGCCATGTACTCTGAGGCAGGAGAAGCCTTACTACCACCCTGTAGCCCTTACTGTTATCTCCATTATCCATTTTATTGTAGCCTTGACAGAGACGATTAAAGAGGGTAAGTTTTTTTGTGTCTTACGTGTTAAAAATTCTCAATAGCAAATCTATCAGACTAATCACACAAGAAGGCCAACCTCAGTGTGAGTCCTTCCACAAGGTCCACACTCCCTCTTTAGGCTTTGTATCAAGGGGAGGAAAGACAAGGACTTTGCAGTCAGACTTCTGGGTCTGGCCCTCGCTACTACATCGCTTTAATGATTCTCTCTGAGCCCGATTCCTCATCTGTAAAGTGTCAGTGGCAATAACAATACCAACTCACATGATAAATAATTACCTCATGGAAGGTCAGTAAATGTTAGCTCTTGTTTGCATTTCTTGAATTTAGCTATGACCCATTGTTTTGGGAGTTTTATGGGTCCTGGGAAAATATGACCTTAGTTCATCTGTAATAAGGGAGAAAGATCTTTTTGTTTAATGTTCAAATCTCTACACCAGTGATTCTCAAAGTATGGTCTGGGGACTCCTACAGATCCCCGGCAGCCATAAATTGATATATATCACTGTCTAAGTTTAAACCACACCGCATGATGGTTTGATTTATATTGTGAGACAATTACCACCATCTTTTCATACAGATACAATAAAGAGAAAATAAGAAAAAAGGAAAAATTTTTGCTTCTCCTTGTGATGTGAACTCTCAGGATTTACTCTCCCTATATATCATACAGCACTGCTAGCTGTTGCAAAGCCACCTTTGTACGGCTAAAATGTCATTTGCCTTTTTCCCTCTCCCGAGTGTGGAGTGGAATTTTCCAGCGGCTACATGCTAAGTGATGATGTAATCACTTATTAGGTAATGGAATGTGTGCTTGTATATATCCTTGCTGGTACGTTAACCCACATCAACAAATCTCTTTGGGATACTCAATAATTTGGTTTGTTTTATTTATTTGTTTTTTATTTCAGAAAGGAAGGGGAAGTGGGAGAGAGAGAAGCGTCAGTGATGAGAGAGAATCATGGACCAGCCGCCTCCTGCACGCCCCACCCTGGGGACTGAGCCCGCTCCCCGGGCCTGTGGCCTGGCCTGGCCTGGGACCGTTCCTGGGTCCATGCTCAACCTCTGAGCCAGCCACGCAGGCTGGGCAGGTTATCAGAGTTTAAAAAGACCCCGTGACCGAACACGGAGACCCTCGGATAGACTACTTTCAAGTCCAAGTCACCCTCCCGACCACCTCCAATCCTTGGCGCAAAAATGCGCCCCCCGTGT
>PVJN01056001.1:0-12905 GCA_004026805.1 Lasiurus borealis | reverse complement strand
GATCACGGTCTTAGCACTGCATTGTAATTGTGCTTGCCTAGAGGGCAGGGACCATGGCTTATTCATGAATGTGGATGCAACTTTATGATCTTGTAGGGCCCAGCCCCCAGTGAATGATCAGTAGCTGTTGTTTATAAAACATACTGTGTGTCAGCAGCTTTACATGTGTTGCAGCTAAGTCCTTGAAAAGTCCTAAAGGATGGTTATCGTTGTTCCTATTATGATTATGTGGGGAGTCAGACGGTCAGGTCTGCTTCTTATGAGCTGTGAGACTAGTTATTCACCCTTTCCATGTTCCAGGCTCCTTATCTGAAGAGGCATAGATCTTATGTAATATGCCTACCTTACAGGGCTGTGAGGTTTAAATGAACTATACTGTGGCTCATCATAATGATTAAGTGTTAGCCACTGTATCACTATTATTACTATCACTACAGATGAAGCCTGGCTAAGTAGCTTGCCTAGGTTGTATAGCTGATAAGGAGATAAGTAAAAATTTGAAGCCTCTGTATTACATACACAGTGGTTATGTGTGTATAATTTCATATGATCTTATTCATTAAATGCTTATTGGGTGGAGGAAAGATTGAACCATCGTTTATAATATATATTTTTTTCCTTTGGAAAAATGTCTTCCACGTACTAAGTATTACACAAATGAGCTTTTGGACTCCAACCCTATTTGCAAATCAGCAACAGCCAGGTAAGGGGACATATTTTCATTTCCACCAGTAGATGGCAGAAGGGAGAAAAGATACCCCTGAATGGGAAGGAGTTTTCATTCTGAGCAGTGACTGGAACATAGGGATTCATTAAAAGGACTCTGTGTAGTGTTTGGCCCACAGTGACAAAAGGTTGGGCGTTAGGGTGCATATGGGAGCTACCTAGAGGTATTTGAAGGGTGTCAGCCTTCAAGAAGATCTGCTAGGTTGGCCCGAAGATGGGGACTGGGAAACTGAAGTAAACTGAAGTTCAGATGTAGTAAGAAGCTGCATTCCACTATTATCTCTTCTTCACAGCCCCAGTCTGGGTTTCCTCCCTTTTCTGCTTACAAGCACCTTTTTCTTTCTACAAGTCTGCCTTTTTCTTCTGGAATTCTGATTAAGTCATCCCCTCTGTTCATGTCCTCCCTCAGCCTCCTCCCCCGCTCCCCTTACACACACACTCTGTAACCTAGGAGTACTGTTACTGCTTATCCCAGTACATGTTGTTTGTGTTAATGAATGTAAATTCTCTGAGCCATTAATTCCCTTTCATTGTATCTCTCTTACTCCATGGAGTAAGCTTTTCCCATTGCCCTCTGTCAAATAAGCTGGTGAGCCATTTGTTTGTTCATCCTGTCCTAGGCATGTCTTTCAGCAGCAAGTGATAGGGAGTTGTCCCTCTGGTTCCAAAAGAGTACGAGTAGCAGCAATCATATGGGATGGTCAGAAATACTGGACCAGATGGCAGCTAACTCCACTCTGATTTCTGTGTTGGCTCTTTTCTCCCAACATTCCTTTTGGGGGAGGAGTCTACTTCTCAATTCCTGATGCCTCAGACACTCTAACCCAAACTGATAAATTCCTTGCTGACTTCCAACCACCATTGTTGTGTTTTCTGGGTGGTCAACAGAGTAAGGACCATGTGAAGGTTTCTTATTTTATATTCTAGTGGCCCAGTGCACGAAATTCATGCACAGGGGTGGGAGAGTGTGTCCCTCAGCATGGCCTACACCCTCTCTAATCTAGGACCCCTCAGGAGATGTTCTACTGTCTCACCCCCAACTGACCCTCTCCCCCTGCCAGCCTGATCCCTTTGAGATCGGGCCTAAAGCAGCAATCTGGGACTTCTGGCTCCTAACTGCTCGCCTGCCTGCCTAATTGCCCCTAACCACTCTGCCTGCTGGCCTGCTTGCCCCCAACTAGCCTCCCCTGCCAGCCTGCTTGCCTCCAACTGCTCCACTGCCATCCTGATCATCCCCAACTGCCCTCCCCTCCTGGCCTGATCGCCCCTAACACAACATCTTCTGTGATTTTCTACATTCACCCAAGAGTATTTAGGAACTTTGCAGGGTGAACTCATGCCAACAAAGTGCATAGAGATTTGGTCACATAATAGTTAATCCGTGGCTTCTGTTTTCATTTCATTAGTTTTGGTGGAATTCAGAGGCCTGGGTGAGGGGAAAGGATTCCCTGCTTCACTGTAGTTCTATATTTTCACCAAGTCTCTGGGAAATGTGTAAGTTTGACATTTGGATTCTGCCATCTCTGCCATAATATTCATGTGAAACCTCACACAATATCAGGATTTTAGGGTTTGTTGGCTGGTATGGCTCAGTGGTTGAGCTTCACCTTATAAACCAGGAGCTCACAGTTCAATTCCCCGTCAAAGCACATACCCAGGTTGTGGGCTCACCCCCGGGATGCAGCCAATCAAGATTCTCTTTCAGCATTGATGTTTCTATCTCTGTATTCCTCTCCCTTCCTCTCTGAAATCAACAAAAATATATTTAAAAAAAAAATTTTAGGGTTTGAGAGGATGTTAGTAATCAGACAGATTGTTCATTTTTCCTTTGAGGATACTTAAAGGAACTAACTATATGTGTGTTTATTGGTTTGTATGTGCTTTGTAATGCGTAGACTTGTGTATGTTTTATAATATGTTTCAATGGTTATAGCTAGTTAAAGAGATACACTAAAGTAGACTTCTCCTAGTCTTCAAAAAGTTCTAGTGGAATTTTGTTTATAATACCTGCCCAAGGAAAAGATGTTTGCTTTTCAGAACTAACATCTTAGAAACTAAAGTCTCTTTTCTGAGAATAGTGGTGGAAGATTTGGGGGGACAAAAATGTGTTTTATTATTTTTTTAAAATAAATATTTAGCTGAGACCGGTTTGGCTCAGTGGATAGAGCGTCAGCCTGCGGACTGAAAGGTCCCAGGTTCGATTCCGGTCGGGGGCATGTACCTTGCTTGCAGGCACATCTCCAGTGTGGGGCGTGCAGAAGGCGGCTGATCGATGTCTCTCTCTTATCAGTGTTTCTGACTTTCTATCCCTCTCCCTTCCTCTCTGTAAGAAATCAATAAAATATATTTAAAATAAATAAATAAATAAATATTTATTGTTCAGTTCATTACAGATGTTCCTCTTTTTTTTTCACCCCAAAGCTCCCCTCCACCTGATTCCCTCCACCCACTGCATACTCTTCCCGCCCGCCACTGTTATCATCCATAGGTGTAAGATTTTTTTCCAAACTCTTCCTGCAACCCTCATTCCCCCTTTTCCCCAAGAATTATCAGTCCATTCCCTTTCTATGCCCCTAATTCTATTATACTCACCAGTTTATTCTGTTCATTGGATTTTTTTATTCACTTGATTTTTAGATTCACTTGTTGATAGGTATGTATTTGTTATCACTTTATTGTTCATAATTTTTATCTTTACCTTTTTCTTCTTCCTCTCCTTAAAGAATACCCTTCAGAATTTCATAGAATCCTGGTTTGGTGGTGACGAACTCTTTTAGCTTTTTCTTATCTTTGAAACTCGTTATCTACCCTTTAGTTCTGAATGAAAAAGCTGGGTAGAGCACTCTTGGTTGTATGTTCTTGCTATTCATCACATTGAATATTTTCTGCCACTCCCTTCTGGTCTGCATAGTTTCTGTTGAGAAATCAGCTGACAGTTGTATAGGTACTCCCTTGTAGGTAACTGTTTTTCTCTTGCTGTTTTCAAGATTCTCTCTTTGTCTTTTGCCCTTGGCATTTTTGTAAAAAAACTAGTTCTTTTTTTAAAAAAAATATTTTTTTAATATATTTTATTGAATTTTTACAGAGAGGAAGGGAGAGGGATAGAAAGTTAGAAACATCGATGAGAGAGAGAGACATTGATCAGCTGCCTCCTGCACTCCCCCTACTGGAAATGTGCCCGCAACCAAGGTACATGCCCTTGACCAGAATTGAACCTGGGACTTTTTAGTCCCCAGGCTGACGCTCTATCCACTGAGCCAAACCGGTCCCGGCTGCCCTTGGCATTTTAATTATGATGTGTCTTGGTGTGGTTCTCTTTGGATTCTTTTTTTTTTTTTGGTGTTCTGTGTGCTTCCTGGACTTGTAAGTCCATTTCTTTCACCAGATAGGGAAAGTTTTCAGTCATTATTTCTTCAAAGAGGTTTTAGTATCTTGCTTTCTCTCTTCTTCTGGCACCCCCACAATTCTGATGTTGGTACGCTTGAAGTTGTCCCAGAGGCTCCTTACACTATCTTCACATTTTTGGACTCTTTGTTCTTTTTGTTTTCCTGTTAGGATGTTTTTTGCTTCCTCATATTTCAGATTTTTGATTTGATTCTTGGGGTCCTCTAGTCTGCTGCTGGATTTCTGTATATTATTCTTTATTTCAGACAGTGCATGCTTAATTTCTGACTGGTCCTTTTCCATTTTTTTGGCATTCTCATAAAGATCTTTGAAGGTCTCACTAAGTTTCTCAGAGGTCTCAATAAGTTGGTCGGCGGTTTGTAGAAGATTTTTGAGTAACCTTATAAATGTGGTTTTGAACTCTATGTCCAGTCCTTTGCTTTCCTCCATTTCTTTCATTCGTGACATGTTTCTTTGTGTCCGCATTTGGCTGCTTGTTGATGGAGTGGCTTTGTGCTAGTACACAAATCACCTGAGGTGGACACTCTTGTGGACTGTGAACCCCTTTGTGGGCTGGGTTCACAGTCTTGTTGTAGTTAAGCCTTGATTGCTGTTGGTACACTGGGAGGAATTGACCTCCAGGCCAATTGACTGTGAGGATTAGCTGTCTATTAATGGAAGAACTGCTGTGGTGAACCCCTATGGGGCAGGACTTGTTGCAGTGGGGCTTTGGTGCTCACTGAGTCTGCCTCTTGAGTGTCTCACTTATGTATGCAAGGAGTTGAAATCTGGTGTCTGTTGAAGTCTGCCTCTTGAGTGTCTCACTTATGTATGCAAGGAGTTGAAATCTGGTGTTGTCTCACACAGACTTCCAGGTACACTGGTTCCTGGATCTCCAAGGAGGTGCAAGTCAGCTAGTGTCTAAGGCCACCCAGCAGGAGCTACAGGGAGCTCTGCAGATTTCTCCTCTTGCTTGGAGTTTGGAAGTTTTGAAGTTGTCTGACCCAGTTGCAATTTGTTAGGTTAAGCTGCCAGAGGGCAGGCCATTCATATGCAAAAGTCACTGCTCAGCTGGGTGAGTTTGTAAATTGGGTGGGGCAGGTTCTCAGGGAATTGTTAGGGCATGACAAACAGCAATGGCTGCCAGTCAGCCCTCTTTGCCCTGTTCTGTTCAGTGTCCTGTGTCCCATGCCCCAGCGCAGTAAACAATGATTCCAGTGCACAACTCTGCGAGAGAGCCACCCTCCCTTTCTGAGCTGATGGCAGACAGTCCAATTTCTCCCTGTATGAGTCTGGGTCCCCAGAATCTTGCCAGAAACGAGTTTAGAGAGTTGGGAACTTGTAACTCCCTCCCAATTGAAAAACAATAGTGCACGCCAGCCCGATTTGCACATGTCTCTAAACCTCTGCCTTTCTGAGCCTCTGCACATCCTACCAGGTCTGGATGTACTTTTTTCTTTCCTTCTAGTTGTAGAACTTCCACTCCACCAGCTTTCCCATGGTTCTGGGGGATAGTTGTTGTCTTTTAGTTGTAGTTTTGCTGTGGTTGCGAAAGACAGCACGTACAGATGTATGTCTTATGCCACCATCTTGGTTCTCTCCAAAAATGTGTTTTAGGTAACCCTGCTTAGCCTAACAAATTTCCCTAGCCAATGCTAGTGCTTTCCTTAACCAAGTTCTTTCTTGGAAGAAGGATGGTAAGTCAGATTTCATGCCTCACCTCTTTAGCATCTTTGTCCAGTTCGCGTGTGATCACCAGGAGGAGCCTGGCAGGAGGCAGCAAGCCCCACAAGGAAGGGCTCAGGCTGAGAAGTTTCTGTGGGAATGAGAGAAGAAGAACCCACCTCTGGATTGAGCACCTGAAGAGGGTGCAGGGACAGAAGAAAGGAGGGAGAAAGGGAAGGAGAAGAGAAGGGTGTCATGTAAAGTGTACAGTCTGTACATAAACTTCAGAATTTTCTGGAACTCAGCAGCATACAATCATTTCCTGCCCCTTCTCCACTCTCTAGACTCCCTGAGTCACTCCTTGGCCAGCGGCTGCAGCTGTTCCCTGTGGCCTAGGGTGGGACCGAGCATCCAGGGAGAACATGTCGGGGTATGGGTAGAAGCTACAGAACTTTTTTTTGTATTTTTTTAATTCCTATTTTTGCATGTGTTTTATAACATACACAAGTATTATAACAATCCTATCTAATAAAGAGGGAATATGCTAATTGACACTCATGCCATTGCAAAGATGGCAGAACCCACAGCCAATAAGGAGGGAATATGCTAATTGACATCCCCACCCTCAAATATGGTGGCACCTAAAGCCACAAGATGGCGGCACCCAGTCCCTTCAGCTCCACCAGGGTGGCAGGCGCACCACAAGGCTGTTCCTGCCCGCTGCGAGCACCTGTCTCTGGAATTCCCAGTCAGATGACAGCTGCCTGAGGCTCAGGTAACCAGGGCTGGCTGAGGCTTGCGGTGCTGGCAGTGGCAGCAGCAGAGGTGTGATGGGGTGTCACCTTCCCCTGATTGCCAGGTCACCTCATGCCCCTGAGGGCTTCTGGACTGTGAGAGAGGGCAGGCCAAGCTGGGCTGAGGGACCCCCACTCTAGTGCATGAATTTTCATGCACCAGGCCTCTAGTTTAAAAATATACAAACATGCCCTGACTGGTTTGGCTCAGTGGATAGAACATCGGCCTGTGGACTGAAGGGTCCTGGGTTCGATTCCAGTCAAGGCCACGTACCTTGATTGCAGGCACATCCCCAGTAGGGGGTGTGCAGGAGGCAGCTGATCAATGTTTCTCATTGATGTTTCTAACTCTCTATCCCTCTCTCTTCCTCTCTGTAAAAAATCAATAAAATATATTAAATATGTATATATGTATACACAAAGATGGAAGTATGTTTTAAAAAATTGTAGCACAGTGTGAGACAAGATGGAGACTGAAACTCTAGGAAATTATTCTGACAGCAGTTCTTTAAAAAAATTATTTTGTTTCATTCTGAAATTAATTTTCAAACAAAACCCTGATACAGACTTTTTAAGAAAATACTTTAGAGCAGTTTAGGTTCACAGCAAAATGGAGAGGAAGGTACAGATATGCCCCCTGACCCCACACATGCATAGTTTCCCCATTAGCAACATCTCCCCTCAGAGTGGTACCTTTGTTACAGTCCATGAATCTACATCATAATCATCCAAAGTCACAGTCTGTAATTTACGTTAAGGTTCACTCTTTATTTTTATTTATTTATTTAAAATATATTTTATTGATTTTTTTACAGAGAGGAAAAGAGAGGGATAGAGAGTTAGAAACATCGATGAGAGAGAAACATCGATCAGCTGCCTCCTGCACACCCCACACTGGGAATGTGCCCACAACCAAGATACATGCCCTTGACCAGAATCAAACCTGGGACTCTTCAGTCCTCAGGCTGACGCTCTATCCACTGAGCCAAACTGGTTTTGGCCACTCTTTATTTTTTAAATCCTCACCCAAGGATATTTTTCCATTGTTTTTAGATAGAATAGAAGAAAGGGGGTCTAAGGGGAGGAGAGGGAGAGACCAAGAGAGAGAGAAACATTAATTGGTTGCCTCCTACATGCCCCTACTGGCGATGGAGCCTACAACCTGGGCATGTGCTCTTGACTGGAATCAAACCTGGGACCCTTCAGTATGAAGGTCGACTTTCTCTCCACTGAGCCAAACTGGCTAGGGCTCCCCACTTTTTAAAATGTGGTAAAATGCTCATGATATAAAATGTACACATGTTAACCATTTTAAAGTGTACAGTTAGTTCAGTGGTATTAAAAATATTCACATTATGCCAAAACTGGTTTGGCTCAGTGGATAGAGCATCGGCCTACGGACAGAAAGGTCCCAGGTTCGATTCTGGTCAGGGGCATGTACCTTGGTTGTGGGCACATCTCTAGTAGGGAGTGTACAGGAAGCAGCTGATCAATGTCTCTCTCTCATCAATGTTTCTAACTCTCCATCCCTCTCCCTTCCTCTCTGTAAAAAATCAATAAGATAGCCAAGACCGGTTTGGCTCAGTGGATAGAGTGTCAGCCGGTGGACTGAAAGGTCCCAGGTTCGATTCCGGTCGTGGGCATGTACCTTGCTTGCGGGCACATCCCCAATGTGGGGTGTGCAGGAGGCCACTGATCGATGTCTCTCTCTCATCGATGTTTCTGACTTTCTATCCCTCTCCCTTCCTCTCTGTGAAAAATCAATAAAATATATTTTTAAAAAATCAATAAAATATGTTTAAAAATATATATATTCACATTGTGCAACTGCTACTGTCATGCATCCCCAGAACTCTTTCATCTTGTAGAACTGCAACTCTTTTACCCTTTAAACAATAACCTTCCATTCTTCGCTACCCCGGCCCCTGGCAATCACCATTATACTTTCTGTCTTAATTATTTTGACTAAGTACCGCATGTAAGTGAAATCCAACAGTGGTTGTTTTTTTGTGACTGGCTTATTTCACTTAGCATAATGTCCTCAAGGTTCATCCATGAGTAGCATATTGCAGGATTTCCTTCTGAAGACTGGAGAATATTCATTGTATGTAAAGACCACATTTTGCTTATCTATTCAACTTAGGTTGCTTTCATGTTTTATCTCTTGTGAGTTAGGCTGCTATGAACATGAGTATTCAAATGATCTCTTTGAGCCAAACTGGCCAGCGCCAGTTTTTGTTTTTTTTTAATTAAAAAATGTTTAACAGCTTATTTAAAAAAAAATTATATATATATATATATATATATATACATATATATATACATATATATATATATGTATATATATATATATATATTGATTTCAGAGAGAAAGGGAGAGGGAGAGAGAGATAGAAACATCAATGATGAGAGAGAATCATTGATTGGCTGCCTCCTGCATGCCCTCTATTGGGGATTAAGCTCAAAACTCAGTTATGTGCTCTTGATCAGAATCGAACCTTGGACTCTTCAGTCAGCAGGCTGACACTCTATCCACTGAGCCAAACCAGCTAGGGTTTTAACAGCTTACTGAGATGTCATAAACATAACAAAAAAATCCACACTTTTAAAAAATATATATTTTTTATTGATTTTTTTACAGAGAGAAAGGGTGAGGGAAAGAGAGTTAGAAACATCGAGGAGAGAGAAATATCGATCAGCTGCCTCTTGTACACCTCCAACTGGAGACGTGCCCACAACCAAGGTACATGCCCTTGACTGGAATCCCAAACCTGGAACCTTTCAGTCTGCAGGCTGACTCTCTATACACTGAGCCAAACCGGTTAGGGCAAAATCCACCCATTTTAAGTATATTAATTTTACAGATTTGTTGCAACCATCACCATACTCTAGTTTTAGAACACTTCCTCATCCCAAAAAGTCTCCTGTGCCCATTTGCTTTGCATTTCTATTATTTCGCCTTTTCTTGTATATTTTTTTTTAGACAGGAAATAATTATGAATTCATACTGTTATTGTCAATTCTGGTCATCCTGTAGGCGGCATCTTCTTTCGCCACGCCTTGTAAACCAGACAGGTTTGGTTGGAGTTGAACCGGAACCTGAGAATACTACCATGTTAAATGGTGGGTGGTGACCCTCTCAACTTCCTTTGAAATAATCCCCTTAAACTGCTGCTAACAATCCTCGTTTATCTCTTTCCTTCACCTCTCTGTCAATTCAGTGTGGAGTGCTTTGATTTGCTTTTCTTTTCATCCCCTGGTTTGGGAAAAATACTAAGGCATGAAATGAAGATCTCTTCTGCAAGATAGAAGCCAAAATAAGCAGGGATGCCACACTGAGTTTTTCTAATTATCTTTCATCAGATGCCAAAATGCACAAGGCCCTGTACAAAGCACGGCATTAACCCGAGTCTCGAGCTATAGGGCTGCAGTGGGAGTGCGGAGGCCAGGAAAACCCAGGAAATGTACCGCACTGTCTGACCCATCCCAGCCGTTGAGAGGAGGTTAATATGGAGAACTGCCAAGGCTCGCTTCTACACGGTGGAAAGTGTAGGTTTTTGATGAGAATCCCTTTCAACCTCTGGTTTTTCAAATTAGGAAACAGTAAATGGAGAATTCAGGTGATATGCCTCAAACCTCCAGCTAGGTGGGGTAGACACAACCTTGCTTGACCTGGGCAGTGCCCGCTCCCTGTAGTGAGGCACAGGAGAGGCCGTGAAGGAATGGGGAAGGCTAAGGGACATCCTGCTCAGACCAAGGGTGGACCATGTTTTCTATATGACTTCAGTGGCATGACTGCTGTGTGTGGGCAATGCCACATGGGTGTTTACGTTCCCTGCACCTTCACCTTTCCTTATTGTTAGAGGAGGCAGACTATGCCAGTCCAAGGAAGTATTTGTCACCAGTTTTGCTCTTGTTCCAGAGTTTCCCATTAGGTGAAGCAACGCTTGTCAACTCTCACAAAGACAACCAACCCACTCAGCTTCCACCCTTTAGTGTCTTCCCATTGCTCTTTGGAGAAAGGAAAGACAAAGCCATTTAGCATAGCTTCTCCAGCAACTTTTCCACTTGTCCTTCCTCCTCCACTGGCCTTTTTCCAGTCCCTGAGCTCTGGCCTGCCCCAGAGTTTTTGTACATGCTGTTTTCTCTGCCTGCTTTCCTTTTCACCTGTGTAAGTCAGCACCTTTGCCAATAGGCCATCTCATTCTGATACTGCAGTGGCTACACTTTCTATGCACCCAATGTGCTGTATTTACTAAACCGTCAATTACTAGGGCATAAGCTTCCCGATTGAGAGGGGCTGTCAGCACATTTTTTAAATAAATGTTTAAAATATGTTTTGTATTGATTTCAGAGAGAGGAAGGGAGAGGGAGAGATAGAAACATCAATGATGAGAGAAAATCATTGATTGGCTGTCTCCTGAACACCCACAACTGGGGATCAAGCCCGAAACCCAGGCATGTGCCCTGACCAGGAATTGAACCATGACCTCCTGATTCATAGGTCAACACTCAACCACTGAAACACACTGGCCAGGCCGTATTTTGAGCCAGGATGTAGAAGACAGTTCTGGACTGTCCTAAACTTCTTACAGGTGAACTCAAATATCCCTCCATACATCGTGACCCCAAAAGGACGTGCTTATGACCATCTACCCTTCACCTTCCCATTGTAAAAACCCAACTGTCAGTGCAAAGGGTTAACAGCCAGGACTCATGAGTGACCACCAGCCAAACCACTTGGTTCATTCAGCCCACTGGCTGCTGAGGTTCATTCCTTCGTGAGAGGCTCTGCCTGAAGGAGCCCTGTGTACATCGCTAGGAGCTGTGGCTCTGTTGGGTATATTGGGTTTCTGTTCCCTTCCAGAGCTGGGACCAAACTCCTAGGGCACTCTCCCTTCTGTTGTTTCTGCCACAGTGCCTAACCCACACCTTCCGGAGCCACAGACTTGAGTGGCAGTCCTCTTGAGAGGTGCCCAGAGCTTTATTCCGTTTCAATAGTATTTTTGTCTTCTCAAAAGCAGATTGCTGCTCTGATTCCCAATTCCACATGTGCCCTTCCTTATTTTTTTTTAAACCAAGATTTAATATATATTTATTCTTAACAGGTGGAACATCTACTATAAAGATTTCATACTGAATAAATGATACTCATTAATAAAAAAGGAAAAAAGGAGGTGTTTATATCAAGTTTTAGCTACATTGTTTGAAATACAAATATGCAGATTTATCACTGAAAAAAACTCAATTGTGTTTCTTTATCAGGAACTTCAACTGAACCTAGAACTTTTTCACACCTTGATTAGAAGGAAAACAAAACAAAAACTCAGGGTAAAAAAAAACAAAACCCACCTATAAGTTGATTGGCTGCTGAAACAGCAAGATGGTGGCCTTTCTTTACCAGGAGGCATAAAGGACAGAGGCACTGTGCCAGGTGGGGACAAAATTCCCCCAGGGTCCCCAAATCCCTACAAACGCTTGCACTTCCTTTCCATCCTTATTGATTGGGTAGGCTTCCCTCTTACCAATCAGCTTCTGGGATAACACGTGTCTTATCTGACCAAATGGTCCCCAAGGTTACCCCAAACTTTATGGCAGAGCCTGGGCCTTGAGTTTTCTGTGGATTCCTTTCCCATTTTCCCTCAGGCCGATGTCCCCACACAGTCTGCAGAGAGTCCTGCAGCAGAGGCAAGTCCCATGTTAACATATGCGGTCAATACAACGGACTCATATTACTGACTTGGGGAAGGCTATGGTCTCATGACCTACTGTGTGGGGGCTGTGCATGGAGCCTGGGGGAAGCACATAAAAAGCTCATTGTTGCCCCTCCCATGTGAAGGCAAATTGATTTTCGTTACCAGTCATTCCATGAATCTCCTTGAAGGTGAAGCACTTTAGCAGAAACACTTTTGCAAAAGCGTCAGAGCAAAACAATAACACTCTGAAATGACAACAGGCTTAAATATGGCCACAGTTAAAGATCTGGTGAGAGTTCACACACACACACAAAATGTAGCAACTAACTGAGTTATCTGTGCCAATCTCCGGCAACTTGACCACACAAAGTTCTTTACTCAAGATCCTTTTCCATTTTTTAAAAATCTTTATTGTTCATATTATTACAGATGTTCCTCCCCCCCCACGCCCCCCAGAGCTCCTTTCCACCCGGTTCCCACCCCATCCTATGCCCTCACCGCCCCCCTCCACTGTCCTCCTACATAGGTGTAAGATTTTTGTCCTGTCTCTTCCCCCTTTTCAGCGAGCCTTCCGCAACTTCCTCAAACCCTCTGCAGCTTTCACAGATGGCCCAGCTCTGGTTCTATCTTTCCTTTCTTA
>PVJN01056000.1:0-12905 GCA_004026805.1 Lasiurus borealis | reverse complement strand
TCACACACACACACACACACATACTGAAACTGTGATCTTCTTTTCCTACACACACACACACACACACCCTTTCAGATTATAACTCTGAAACTGTGATCTTTACACACACACACACACACACACACACACACCCTTTCAGATGACCAACCTGAAACTGTGATCTTCTTTACACACACACAGACACACACACACACCCTTTCAGATGATAAACAACAAAAATATTCCAAGTAAGAAAATAAAAATAGAGACAAAAACAAGCACAATAAGAATATAAAGATGGCAGAGCTCAAATCACACCCGGCATTTATACAGAAAATATCACAGCATGCACTGTGTTAGTGCTGGTGCTACGAACGCATCCTCCTGAACTCCCGACTTTATCTTTTGGGAAAAGAAATCAAGGAAGGCCCCACACTAGGAGCGGGCCAGGCAGCAGGTGAGCATCTTCGAGAAGGCCAGGCTCCCAGCTAGCAATGTGGGAGGGAGACCATAAAAAGAACACGTCTGCTTTCTCATCGGGGGAAGACAGCGTGCATTCTAGTGTCTTTACCCTCCTCCTGTCCCACGGCGGCCGCCCTACGACCGCCCCACCCCCTGCTCCTCTGCCGCCTTCTCCTCCTCAGCGGCTCCTCCCCTGGCATGGAGGGTCTTGCGGGGGGGGGGTATCAGAAATAAAGCAGTGGACATGGGACTAATTCAAAGGAAAATGGGTCAGAAAAACACCCCTTTTTCCATCTTTGACTGCCCTGGAGGGAGTATGGATTCTGAGGGTCTTCTGTTGGCCCAGCTGGGGAGTGGGGAGCAAATACAAGAGTGGAGAAAGCTTAAAAAACAAAACAAAACAACACAACCCTATACCAGGGCGGGCAGGAGGAGACTGTGAAGGAATGAGAGGGAAGTTGTGGGCAGGAGCGGGGATGCCTGGAGGTGGGGGAGGCTAACATAGCAGGAGGGCTGAGGCTGTGTAAAGAGGAACCCTGAGCACGGAACAGAAGTGACCTTTGAACCCTCCACGCCCAATCTTGAAGCACAGGAATCTCTCCGAAGGTTCGATTTTGAGAAAGGTTATCAGGCATCAAAACATCTGGGATCTCCCTCCAAAAGCAAGTCTGAATGCTTTCGGCTTCTCAGAGCTTCTTCCCTGCGATTTCTGAACACGCAGGCCTGTCTTTCCCCACAAGGTTAACTTCCCCTGCCGCCCTCTGCGTGCTCCCCTCACCCGAAATAAGTAAAAAGCCAGGGGACAGCCCTGGCCGGTGTGCTCAGTGGATAGAGCATCGGCCTGCGGACTGAAAGGTCCCAGGTTCGATTCCGGTCAAGGGCTTGTATCCTGATTGCGGGCACATCCCCAGAGGCAGCTGATTGATATTTCTCTCTAATTGATGTTTCTAACTCTCTCTTCTTCTCCCTTCCTCTCTGTAAAAAAATCAATAAAATATATTTTTTAAAAAAGAAATTATATATATTTTTAAAAAGCCAGAGGACGACCCCTGGAAGTGCCCAGCCAGCGCTGGGCACACAGGGGCTGGGCACACAGGGGCTGCAGTGCCCCATGGGGGCAGTCACCAGGGCTTTTCCCAATCGTTCGGTCAGGCGGAACCTCCCAGGTGACCCTCGGTGAAGCTGCCTCTGGGCCTCTCCACCTGTGGGGTCACCCTCCTACAAGACCCTTCTTCACCTTAGCAACTCCCAAGAGCCAGGTGTAACCTGCAGGACTGCCAGCCAGTGGCGAAAGCCGTCCTTGAAACGTAAGCCACACAAAATTAACTCAATGGTGCCAGAACCAAAGGTATACATGCTCCAAACTCACCATACCTGCACTCTTTCACTGTGTTTTACTGTTACCTGCGCTCTGCGGTGACTGGCATCTGCTCTGTGTGTGGGGGGAAATGCTGCTAATGGTACATTGCCCCCCACCTCTGCGTGCACAATGTCTCGTTAGCTTGAACTCAGCCTCGGTGGAAGATCTACACCAGGAAAGCAGGCGAGCTTGGGGTGTTCTCCTCGTGGCTAAGAAAGTGATGGAGGAGGTGTCAATAGTAGCGGTTATGTTGTCTAAATAGCACAAAAAAAAATGGGCAAATATTCATGCAGCCTTTAGTCCAGCAGAGGAGTCATTATGTCAGCGATGACATCTTCACTGTCTCACTTCTGCCTTTTAAAAAAAAAATACATTTTATTGATCTTTTACAAAGAGGAAGGGAGAGGGATAGAGAGTTAAATCGATGAGAGAGAGAGACATCGGTCAGCTGCCTCCTGCACACCCCCTACTGGGGATGTGCCCGCAACCAAGGTACATGCCCTTGACCGAACTCGAACCCGGGACCTTTCAATCCGCAGGCCAACGCTCTATCCACTGAGCCACACCGGTTTTGGCTCACTTTTGTCTTTTTAAAATTTTTTCCCCACTTTTGTCTTTTTTATATGGAAGAGAATATCTAACATATTCATGTCAAAACTACATTCCCTTATGACGAGGTCGGTTATGAAGCTAAGTTGAGCAAACACCAACAAAAGAAGCCATTTTTGTTATTACTTGTCAATTCTGTGCTGCACAGCCTTTTATCAGTACAGTGATACCTCGAGATACAAGTTTAATTCATTCCGTAACCTTGAGGCGTGGGAAACTATGAGACGCTCGAGTCGCGGTAAACTGGTGGGTCGTGTGCAGCCGGCCGATCCGCGAGATGACTCCTATCTCAACTGTTGCTCGTATTTCAAAGCAAAAATCGCTCGCTCGACGGCTCGTATCTCAAAAATCTCATATGTTATGGCACTCGTATCTCCAGGTACCACTGTACAACCCGTAGTAAACTCATATGTCTATAGGAGCAGATGCGTGTCGTGTGTGCACTGGCGCACGCACACACACAGGCACATCCGCACAGACTCCCACCCCCACCCCCGTGGGTTGTTAAACATTTACCCACACATGCCACGCTGGCTTTTCATCACCCCTGAGTCCGCCTGGATCCCCTGCTCCGCGAGACCCGTTCCCACACCGCAGGCCCTCACAGAACAATGCCCGCTGATAGGCCCATCAGTGCGCTGCCGCGGACTGTCCGTCAGGCGGCCTGGGAGAATGGCAGGAAATCCTTTGCCTTTGTCAGTCCTGGTGAGCTCTCTGCGGCTCAGCCCCACACCCGCACTCCCACCCGCTGGAAGCTTTGTGTGTTCACTCTCCACCCGCAGCATCACTGTCTTAACATTCTCGGGCCGCTCAGAGAGAGAGAACCACTTTCAATGAGACCCAAACCTTGCTGAGTTCTGTGGGAAACAGGGCCAAGGAGGTTTTGAGTTTTGTACTTCTGGAAGCTTCATGGCCTTAACCAACAGCCTTCCTCTAAAATTCCCCTGCATCTGAAGAGTCAAAAAAATTTACGTACAAGCTTATTTTGTCACACTAGTCACTAACTGGTTGTGCATCGACTTACTTTTAAATTACACTGGGACACCAACTGAGATTTGGGAATTCCAGCAGAAGACAGCTCTGTGGACTCAACTGGAGAATAAAAGTGCTGCCTTAGCAAAACCTTTTCTTTCTTTCTTTCTTTTAAATATATTTTATTGATTTTTTTACAGAGAGGAAGGGAGAGGGATAGAGGGTTAGAAACATCTTTGAGAGACATCGATCAGCTGCCTCCTGCATGCACCCTACTGGGGATATGCCCGCAACTGAGATACATGCCCTCAACCGGAATCGAACCTGGGACCCCTCAGTCCACAGGTCAATGCTCTATCCACTGAGCCAAACCGGTTTGGGCTAGCAAAACCTTCTTAAAGAGGAGGTCTCTTAATTGGTCCCTGGGCCTCCATGAAAAAACAAGCGTGATTAAAGTGCTAGTTGTTCTTCAGATCCAGTGAAGCATAACGGAGTCTATAATCTTCACCAAATGAGTGGTGTGTGTGTGTATGTGAGTGTGTGTGTGTGTGTGTGTGTGTGTGTGTAACTCAACCAACCCTCCAACTCAGGATACCCTGTTACAAAGGATTTCCTGTCATTCTCTGGGAACGTGCAATAGAAGAAAATTCATAGAATTTCAATTTCTGAAAATATACAGGGCAACTCCATGACACACCAAATTCTGAATGTTGGCAAAAACCTTTGTTATCCGCGTGCTTCGTTTTCTTCCTAATCCTCTCAATGATATTTAGATCATCCCTCCGTTAACTGAGGTCTTACTTCTAGAACTTCAATATTCACCCATGTTTTTGTTCCTAATCCAAACTAGATTCAAATCTTGCAACTTCAACCATTTCAGTCCGCAATCAATTCAGTCCAAAAGTGGAGTCTGAGTGGTAAGCCTCCGACAGAAAAGTGAGTTCTTAAAAGACATGAAGCTGAAGGAGGCCAGAAACCGTATTAATTTCCAGGTGTTTCCTGATGTCCCCACGAATGACTGACACCCTCTGATGACGAGCATCTTGAGAAGTTTCCTGGCCAGTAGAAACTGCTTCTGTCTTTGTCCATAAACAGCCCGCGCCAGAATGAAATGTTTGCTGGAAATACCCAGCTGTTAATCAAACAGGAGCATCCAGTATTTACTTGTCCTTAAGCATCGCAGCAGGTGTTACACATTTTAGATATGTTTTTTCCTTTAGAGAAGACAGCCCAACACTCCAGTACAGTGGTACCTCGAGATACGAGTACCCTAACATACGAGATTTTTGAGATACGAGCCGTGGAGCGAGCGATTTTTGCTTTGAAATACGAGCAACAGTTGAGATAGGAGTCATCTCGCGGATCGGCCGGCTGCACACGACCCACCAGTTTACTGAGACTCGAGCGTCTCATAGTTTCCCACGCCTCAAGGTTACGGAAGGAATTAAACTCGTATCTCGAGGTACCACTGTACTCTCGTAGCTGCTCTGAGCCACAGCTTTGCAAGCTCAGTGACTGGCCACCGGCCTTCCTTCACTCCCACTGACCTTGGAATGTCCCCTTCTTTTTCTCTGACCGAGCGAGTCGTCCTGGAACGAGCCACTCTTTTCTTCTCTAACCGTGCAACCCTCAATTTTCACTGAACAAGGTAGAGGGCTGCCCCAAATTCAGATGCCATCTCCCAGGGCAACAAGATACAAGGAGCCTGGGTTCCTGCGAGCTGCGAGCTGCCCACTCGCTTGAGGCCTATTCAGAGCTCTGAGCCCCGTGTCCCGCCCCCCTCCCCCACTTTCAGATGAATCCCACCCCCATGTGCACGATGAACATGTGATCTGGAGCCAGTCTACTGGGCACTGACCCCAGTGCTTCCACTGATCTGCGGGGTGCCTTTGGACCAGTTATCTGACCATTTTCAGAGCTCAGTGTCTCATCCATGACATGGGAACGGCTGCATGTATCAAAGTGCTTGTGAGCATGAAATGAGCACGGCTCTGCCAAGACGGGTCTAGGAGGTGCTCAGTCCGCTAGCTACCGTTTCCTCCGCTGCCTCCTCCATCCCAGCCAGCAGCGCAGGGCGGGCCGCTCCCCCGGTCCACACAGCAGGAAACCACAGGACAGGGGCCAACGGGACCCCGAAAAGGTGCAGCTTCCTAGCCAGGGCCCTTGCCCCCTGCACTTCCTCTCCTTCTGCCCATCCCTGCTCTCCAGAGCCCCACCCCTTCCGGCCACCCGATTCCTGATGTAGGATTCCCACTGACTCCTCAGAACAGACTTCACTCACGGTGACCCCTCCCCGGTCTGATTCTTCTCACCGGAGTGTCTCGCTTGTGCGAATCCTATACATTTCCTGTTGTGAGAATTCAAGTAAACGCCTATGAGAAGAGTTCCTCTGGGGAGATTCAGAAAGAAGAAGGGGCTGGGATGGAGGGGGCAGGGGCATAATTAGATGCCAGCTTCCAGAGGGGGGGAGGGAGGCCCGAGAGCAAACAGAACGCTCGGCCGTGCTTTGGGGTTGGGGTGAGGGGAGCAAGCACAGACGTGTAACACAGGAAGGGCTGACGGTGCGTGTTCTGCACAGAGCTGTCGGGGTTGGATGCCATGCTTTGAATGGAAGCTCTCCCTGATGTGGAAAGGGACTGAGCTTTCCTGAGCTTACAGGTTACCCAAAGCTGTGCTCCCCTCAAATCCTCTCGACAGCAGAGGACGACGTCAAACATGAAATCCAGAAGGCAAGCCCACATGTTAGATGAATTGTGCAGCGGAAAACTAACTTTGTGCCTGAAGTTATTATGAGAAATGACGTGCCCATGTGTTACGGACAAGACTGGCTGTGACCCCAAAGTGTATCAGGCAGCCCAGGGTTCCTGACAATCTTCATACTTAACATAGGAATTTTTTGTGTAAATCCGCCTTCCATTCAGGTTGACACAAAATCTGGATTTCATTGTTCCCCAGTGTTGACACAAAAGAGAAGATAGGACCATCAGGATTTCTTTCAATCTCATGATTGGCAGTAAAAGCTCTTCAAATGAACTCTTAAAGGGGCAGTGCGTTGAGTAGAAGTAAAACTACCACTCGGCTCCCCCTTCCCCGGTCGACTGACAGTGAGAAACCTGAAGGGCCAGCCTGGACGGAGTGGCGGAGACCCGGGGAGGCAATGCTGCTGGGGGCCAGCTTCCACCTGGTACCCCTGGCCCCCAGTCAACACTTGGGGGGCTTCCCTTCTGTGCTGGGAACACTCACCTTGTAGCTTGTCTACAGCAGTGGCTTGACGACAAGCAAGAGATCACAACTGTCCATTGAACAGCTGCTAAAAGCCAAGCACCGTGTTTTACCTACCGACTGTTTTTACACGTTCAACAATCCTTCTCAGCAATTATAATTTCCCCCGTTATAAGATTGAAGAAGTGAATGAGTACAGTTCATATTCAAAAGACAGCTACTCAACTCTTCAAGTATGAACCATGAGATTTCTATTTCCTGTTCAAGAGGGGAGGAGCAAAGGAATTTCTGACCCCTCTGAGGCGAGAGAGGCGGGTTCAAAGCAACCATCCCAAGTGAGAGCTTAGAGGTGTTTGCTCATGAAAAGATACTGGTGGTTGGTCTACAGCATCTGTAAACATTAACAGCTCTGCCTCGGTGCCCTGATGAGTCAAGTGGGCTTTATTAGCCCAAGATCACAATCACTATTGATAAGATTTTTATGGACCTAAGAATACAACCTGTCCACTCACTCATTTAAATACTGCAGTGCCTCGTTCGTACCTGAGAAGTGGCAGTAAATAAGACAGGCAAGAGCCCCACTCTTAACAAGTAAGGTAGACCAGAAGAAAGGTAAGAGCTGAACTAAGGAACTGCTGTTATTTTCAGCAGATATCTTAATCGTGTAGTGGTTACAGTGGTACCTCGAGATACGAGTGCCCTAACATACGAGATTTTTGAGATAGGAGCCGTCAAGTGAGTGATTTTTGCTTTGAAATACGAGCAACATTTGAGATAGGAGTAATCATGTGGATTGGCTGGCTGCACACGACCCACCAGTTTACCTTCACTTGAGCGTCTCCTAGTTTCCCACGCCTCAAGGTTACGGAACGAATTAAACTCGTATCTCGAGGTACCACTGTATATGGGAGAATGTGTTCTTTTCCGTCGGAAATGCATATTGAAATGTGTATGGGTTAAACAGAATGACACCTGAGATTGGCCTTTAATATCCAATGTGGGGGAGGGAATACCAATGGGGGAAGCGGATAAAACAAGATTGGCAAAATGTTTATCACTGCTGAATCTGGAAGCTGGGTACACGGGGCTCATCAGACTGTTTCTCTCCATGTGATTTTGGAAATTTCCTTAATCAGAAGATGAATCCTTCCCTCCAGGGAGCTTATAGAGACAAACAAGCATTAATTTATGGTGTGTCCATCAGACATATACATACCTATGCAGAAAAACAAAGCAGGGATGGGAGGTGAGAATGCTTGTATTCTTCATTGATTTTCTACATTTAATATAGGAAGACATGAGCTGATCACCTGCATCAGCGTAAGGCACTAGTCAAGGTGAATGAAATGGTAACTAAAGGGCACCCAGTTTTCTGGGAAACAAGAGATGAATTTGAGTTTTATGGAAGATGTGAATTTTAAAGAAACATGGATGAAAATAATAGCTAACATTTCCCTAACTTTTCTATATGATGCAACTAGGTTTTGCAAACATGGTAAAGAAGGATTGGTTTGGTCCTCATCATAACCCAGGAGTGGATACTGTCTCCCTCATCTCTAAGATACTACCCCGAAGCTGAGGGAGTCTGGACAGCTTGTTCAAGGTCATGCAGACTCTGAGGTGGAACCCCGTTTGAATCCAAGTGGTCCACTCAAGAGTCTGCATGTTTCATCGTCACGTCACGCTGCATACTCTGATGGATGGGCAGCATTTGAATAAACGAAGGATGAAAGATGACGTATATATCAAGCAGTGACTGGATATTTCCTGAATGTCTGCCCCACTGGAGATGTTGTTTGGTGCTGTGGGTCCTGTGGGGAATAAGGCAGATATAGGGGAGGGGCCAAGAGCAAGCTTTTCTGGGTGGGACGGTGCTGGAGAGCAGACGGCACCAGATGGAGGGAGAGGCCCAGTTAGACTTCGAGGACACTTCTTCAGAAGCAGGAGTGTGAGGGCAGGAAATGAGGAAGGAGGTTCTCCACCACTTCTCTTCCCAGGCACCCACCACCATCACCACCATCACCCACCCCTGCACGCAGCACCGTGGCTGTTGACCTCATTCTGGAACATGGCACTTTAACAGCATCAGACCCCAGAACTTAACCTGACACAGAGGCAAGACATGGCCACTGCCTAGGGCATTTAGTGACTGATTTTTTAAAAAAAAAGATCACGTTTCCTCTGTGCTGAGCTCTGTTCTAAAACACTGGAAATGCAGTGTGAACAGCACAAATTCTCTCTTCTCCTGAAGAGCAGGCAGGACACAAATACACTCTTTGTTACAAAAGCTATAACAGAAGATTGAAGTCGGGAGAGAAGGACCAGGCTCGCCGAGGCCATAGAAAGCATGGCCAGGAAGGCCTCTCTGAGGAGGGGACACTTGACTAGCAACTGGGACAAGTGTGACAGTCAGGCTTTGCTCTCCGGGACAAGTGCTCCATGGGAAGGCTGGAGCTAGTGGCGGGTACTGGGGACCCCAGAGAGACCGGCCAGCCAAGGCAGAGTGAGCACGGGGCGGGGTGGGGGTGAGCAGAAGAGGTCAGAGCCAGAGGGCAGAGCAGGGGCCAGGCTGGGGAGGGTCTTTTGACTCAAAGTGAGACAGGAACCCACAGAGGAGTCTGAATTAGCCGACATACCAGGGCCACTCTGGCTGTTGTGAGAGAGTCGGGGGCAGGAGTCTAAGTAAAGGGACCGGTTAGGAACCGATTGCACGAATTCAGGGGGAGAAGGCAGTGGACTGGGTCAGGTGGGAGCAGTGAGGACCGTGAGAAGTGGGAGGACTTGCACATTTGGGGTAGAGCCCGCAGGGTCTGCCTGTGGATTGGACCTGAGGGCTGAGGAATGTGACCAGAGGAACAGTTAAAGGCTCTCTAATTAAGCCTTTCATCTCCACCTTCCGTTCTACCATTGACCTTCCCTTCGGGTTAAGCCATTGGAAGGGCCTCTATGAAAACGCATTCGCTGGTCAGATATCTGCGAGCTCTCGCCGTAGCCGTCCATGCGAGCTCAGCAATTATTCTACTTGTCTGGGCGAGAGAGGAGTGTCCAAAAGGCTGGGCAGGAGGCACGAATAAGTGGACACAGACTGAGAACTCGTCAGGAAGTTGCCGCTAACTGATGGGACAAGGGAGGACAGTGGCTAGCTGTGAGCACTGAACTGTGGTGCTATTAACTAAGAAGTGGATAAGGGGATGGGGGGCGGGGAGTGGGGGGTGGGGCAACCCTAGGAAGTGAGACGCAGGTCTGGAAATAGAGATTATGAAGCCAATTCTGGGCGGGTGACTTCGACTCCATTGTGCAAAAGCCAACAGACAAATCCCAGATGGCGTGTGAATGAGCGCGGAGGCTCAGACAGGCCCGTGGCACGGCCTTTCCTTTGATTTATTGTGAAACACAAGAGGCCCTCACGGTTGGAGCCAGAAAAGTGAAATCGGGATATTCGAAGAGGAATTTCATTTTAATATTTTCCAAGAGGCATAGTAACTACAAACTAGCTACCGGAATCCACCCTCCTCTACTAGGATGGGGTCCTTCAAAGACCTGTCTTGATAAACTAAATTTACAAATGACAGAGCACTTTTTGTACCAGCACTAAGCGACGTGGTTTGACTATATTCATGTGTTGTCGTTTTTTTGTTCTTTTTTTTCCAGTAAGTGTGCTAAATTCTGAATAGGAGAATAACAAATATAGACTTCTTAAACTTGTTTTTTTTTTTCTATTTCTGAGCTCCAAGTTGGTAAACTAGAATTAAGGATTTCACCCAAATCCCACATGCTAGCATTGAACACGAGACTTCCCAATTCCACTCCACAGTTGAAAAATGAGAACTGGGCCGAACTTCAAGCCAGACCATTGGTTCAAGGTCAACGGTTCAAGGTCAATGGGTGCCCGTGAAGATGCTCTCTGCTGGGAACACGGGGATGAACACAGCACAATCTCTATGTCCCAGGAAAGGCACAACCCACCACACGTCTGAGGTGCCCACCCCATGCCAATGCAGGCGTGTTTACAGGGCTGGTACCCTCTCTGGAGATGCATGGCGGTCCCTCAACCGGCTTGGAGCATCAGAAAGGTTTCTTCCCAATACAGTTTCTCTGGTCATGGCTTCTGGTCCAGAATAAACACTGCTGAGTTTCCAAGTGCTCCGTAAGCCAGTGAAAGGCAGGCCACGGGCATAAATATTTACGGGGCGCCGCATTTCCTGCGGCCCACACAACCTCCAAAGCAAGCGCGCCTGGACTCCCCTTAGAGAAATGGGAAGGGACCAGAGCACTTTGCTAAGGGGACCTTCTGAAGTTAGGTTAAGTCAGAGCCCCTCCGATTTCTCCAGCGGGTTTTCTTTCCTTCTCATCTCCTCCTGTTTCATTTTCTCTCCCTCCTCTTTCTCCTCCTCCCCCTCCTTCATCTTCTTTTTTTAAAATATTTAGCTACCTACTCCGAATTTCCTTTCTTCACCTAATTTTTGAAAACGGAGGTTTTTGCCTGAATCTCTGGAAGCTCATTCCAGCTAGCAGACAAGTAACTATACAGGGGTACCTCGAGATACGAGTGCCCTAATATACGAGATTTTTGAGATACGAGCCGTCAAGCGAGCGATTTTTGCTTTGAAATACGAGCAACATTTGAGATAGGACTCATCGCGCCGGCTGCACACAACCTACCAGTTTACCTAGACTCTGAGTGTCTCATAGTTTCCCACGCCTCAAGGTTATGGAACGAATTAAACTCGTATCTCGAGGTACCACTGTATTTTGTTCAACTGCCTGCACTCAGGAGCTCAGAGTCCAGTGAGGGAAAGCAGACAGCGGAATGGTTCTGGAAAGTACCGCACCACAGGTGCCAGACATGAGGAAAGGAGCATGCTACGGAGCTGGAAGGAAGGGCCCTGGGCCCCAGGGCCTGTGTGAAGGTAAACTTATCCATCATGGCAGGTGCCGCCTTATTCCTTGTCCTGACAGAGGCGGACGGAAGCGAAGGATGGAGACTGGAAAGCAGGTGGGACAAAGCAAGTAAGAGAGGCCATTCTGCTTCCGAATCCCCACAATCCCTTCTTGTGAGGCCTTGGCTTGCTGACGTTCCAGTGCTGAGCCAACCCACCTCCCCCTCCCCTTCTCCAGCCTCCTCCTTGGACCACTGCCATAGCTTCCCACTGCTATGGGTGACAACTGGCAATCATCTGACGTGTCCCTCTCCAGTCAGACCCAGCAGCGGCTTTGCATGGCACTTCTCAGCCGTGGCAATGACCTTTGGCACTATAACCCCACTCAGTCCAGGCCTGCCTGCCACCTCTGCAGCTTCCTCTCCCACTCCTGCTGTCCACACAGCAGCCTTTCTTTTCCTTCAACTAATGGAGCGTATTCTTCTTGAGACACTTTTTCTCTTCTTTCCTCAGATCTTCTCAGGGTCATTTTTGGTGATTTAAACCTTGGCTCCATGTCACCTGCCTGCATGGGCCTTCTGACCACCCAGACAAAGAGCGTGCCCTTCCCCATGTCCCTGTTTTCTTTCCTTTAAAGCTCTCATTACATAGTTCCCCCTCTCCAGATCTGGCTTGTTTTGTTCATCACTGTATCCCAGAACTTAGCCAGTTATATTATGTTGAATGAGTAATTGTAATATGAATTCCCAATGGTAATGAGCATTATGTCTCCATGGCAGTGAAACAAACAACAAATGTGTTTCTCTTCCCTCTCTCTTACTATTGAGTTGGTAAAAAAAATTATATATATATATATATATATATTATTGATTTCAGAGAGGAAGGAAGAGGGAGAGAGATAAATATCAATGATGAGAGAGAATCATTGATCAGTTGCCTCCTACACGCCCCACATTGCAGATCGAGGCCAACATCAGGGCATGTGTGTGACTGGGAATTGAGCTGTGACCTCCTGGTTCATAGGTCAATGCTCTTTACTAGCTCTCACCCATTGACTTTTTCCCCAGGAGGCTGAAGGGCCTTCTCCTGCCACTGGGATGGTTTTCCCCAGTATTGTCATGTTGTCTTATTGTTCCTGCCATCTAGTAACATGGAATAAAACTTAAGGGTGACACCCATACACATAATAAAAGGGTTTATTACATACTAGGTACCACACACACACACACACACACACACGTATTATAAATTTAAAACTATAACATCTTTATTATAGTGTTCTCCCCATTTTAGTAGGCCTTTTCAAATAACTTCCAAGTTATAGATCTAGACTGCTGAATTTCAGCCTATCCTTGCATTTTAACTCTGAGTACGCAGTCCTTGGAAAAACACACTTACTCTTCCATGCACACATTTTCCCC